>OX377202.1:38138973-38278802 GCA_947396885.1 Heligmosomoides polygyrus polygyrus | reverse complement strand
GGTTAACCACTGCGAGAAGACGCGGCGAGCTAAAGCCTCAAAATGCGTACGCGAACAGAGCGCTTAAGGTACGGTACTTTACGATGACGTGATCAGAACTTCTCAGCTGCCTAAAACTGCCTTAGCCCCATCTGCCCTTTTAGGGCGGCGGACTTAGCGATTGAAGTTTCCTGCACTCTTACTTGTCCATATTTGTGGTTTTTGACACTCCCAATAACATCGTTTCTGTTCTGCTTGAAGAGCGCTATCGAATTGTATCAATATCGACCGATTTTGGAAACATAGGCCTGTGTTATACTCCCGCGGGAGCATCCGCGGCACCTCCGTGGACGAGGGGTGCAACCGCGGACGACGGGCGTGGCGGGGCGCGGTGACTGGCCAGGTGAGGGATCTCGGGAGTATTAGGCTTAGTTATACTCCTGCGGGAGCATCCGCGGAAGGGCGGGGAATCGCGCCGAGATCCCTCACCTGGCCAATCGCCGCGCCCTGCCACGCCCGCCGTCCGCGGTGCACCTTTTAGTCCGCGGACGTTCCGCGGATGCTCCCGCGGGAGTATAACACAGGCCTATGTTTCCAAAATCGGTCGATATTGATACAATTCGATAGCGCTCTTCATGCAGAACAGAACGATGTTATTGGGAGTGTCGAAAACCCAAATATGGACAAGTAAGAGTGCAGGAAACTTCAATCGCTAAGTCCGCCGCCCTAAAACGACGATGGGGCTAAGGCAGTTTAGGCAGCTGAGAAGTTATGATCACGTCATCGTAAAGTACCGTACCTTAAGCGCTCTGTTCGCGTACGCATTTTGAGGCTTTAGCTCGCCGCGTCTTCTCGTAGTGTTAACCGAATTCGGAAAAAATTCATCACGCAAGCCTCACCTGCATTTTCGTACCGCCAGCCGAGGCTGAGGCAGTTTAGGCAACTGAGGACCTGTGAGCATATCGTCGTAAAGTACCTTAGGCGCTCTGTTCACGTACGCATTTTAAAGCCGTCAGCTCGCCGCATCTTCTTGCAGTGGTCCACGGAAATCGGAAAAAAATGCTTCACACAATCCTCACCTGCATTTTCGCACCCCTATAACATTGTCCCTTCCTAAGCTAAAACCATTCTACTTTGGCGTACGTACAGAACGTTCGACTGCCTACAAAACATACAAGCTGCAGTATGAAAGGTTACAACTTGACAGAGCTATTGCGCTCCGAACACGCCCATTCGTGCAATTTGCGAGCGGTCGCCCCCTTCGATTGAAAGGTTCGAATCCGTATGTATTGTTCACGGCGCACTTCAAAGGCTCGCTAGACAGCCTTAGAGCAACTCCTGACTAGGGCGGCTGCAAATTTCTGATAAAACTCCTCAGTCTACAAGCTGTCCCCCCTCCTCGATTGAAAGGTTCGATTGTCTATGCATGTTCATGGCGCACTCCAAAGGCTCGCTGGACAGCCTTAGAGCAACCCTGACTAGGGCGGCAAGAAATTTCTGATAAAACTCCCCAAACGCTCAGTCTACAAGCTGTCCCCCCCCCTCCTTGATTGAAAGGTCGATTCTGTATGCATTGTTCACGGCGCACACCAAAGTTTCGCTGGGACAGATTGGAGCTAATCCTGAATGGGATGGCGGGAAATTTCTGATAACATTCTCCAAACGGCTCGAAATAGTCTTGAAAACGTCGCAGTTCCCAGTGAGAGAAGATAGAAGCGCAGGGGACATGTGCTCGCCCACTCGATTGATAGGTTAGGTTCTGGGTGCATTGTGCACGGCGCACTCTCGGAGCATTCCTGGCATGACAGAGCACTGGCGACGTACGCCATCTTTGAGATATTCCGAAAGCACGCATATCCTGGGAAATAAGCTGCTCTAATCGCCCGTCCAGCCAATTTTGGACCACCCACGGCGAAAATACGGGTGTTCCGGTAAAGTTTTACACATGTTTGTGTAGATCTCGAAGAGGCAAATCGAATGGTACCAACCTTTATTCAAGAAACCTAAAACTGAAGGAGTTATGAGCGCGCGACTCTTTGCGACGCTATGTTGGCGTTTTTTCGCCCACTTTTGACCGTGCGGCGCGAGCGGTATTGTAGCAGTGACAAAGGCGATGACGTTGATCTCGGTTATCCCGGACAAAGTGAAGACAAGAAAAATTATGAGCCGCAAGAGAAGAAGCACGACGACCTGCGAATCAGTCGACGATTCGGCCAACAAGCGACAGCAGTAACCGGAGTCGATGATGTGGTAGCAGAAGGATAAGCACTGACACTCGTCCGTTCTTCTTTCTCTCGTAGTACTCACAGTTAGCTATGAATAAGAGGGCCACACTATGGCGGAATTGTCCAAGAAGATACTAAAGAAAAACTGCCACGAAACACTTCGAACTGCCGAAACATAACGCAAGATCGTGGACGGTGTCCTTCGGTTCCCTCAGAACCTTGGCTTATCAAAAAAGCAAGCAAGGCTAATATGTGATCTGATGCGTCGAACGAATTTTCTTCTGGACTGACTCTAGAAAAAGGGATTATTCAAAAAGTTCGCTCGATATTATCATGCGCCTCCTCAACTACGCTGCCAGAAATGTTTAGTTTTCCTAATTATTTGATACGGACCACTCTTTTTAAGTAATAACGAACCCACTGCAAAATAATGCCACTTTGTTTCCTCTGAGAAATTTGTGTCATAAAGCACTTTGAATGACGGGTTAATCCGATGGAGGAAACGAAGTGTGCAATGAGGCTTATCGCCCTACAAATGTTCGCGGCGTGACAATGATGGCGACATGGAAATGTGAGAAAATGGTACTTCTCGCTATGCTAAAGTACCTCCAGAGACTCCTGCACTTAATGCCAAGGGCGCCGATGGATTTTGCTGACCCCACCACTTCCCCGTGAATTCCAGGTCTGTATTTTATTTTTAGAAGGGTTCAGAGCCTGAAATCGTTGTCATTAAAGGATTGATTAAGTCAGGCTTCATTAGTGCAAAATCGAAGTCATGTTCACGAGGCTCAGTGAACCAACACTGTTACAAAAATTTGCTTATGGCGATAGCGAGGTCTCTTGGTTGTAATGGTTGAAAGCTTTGGTGGCTTGTAATGAAATACGAAAACCAAGCTACTTTCAGTATAATTCAACGAAACTGCAATTTAGAGACAAAGCGTGAAGATGTCCTGAAAATATGTCTGGTCCCACTAATCAATGACTATATTCCTACACACTTGTGCAGCATCGTCAACTATCAGCCGGCACTGTATAAAAGTTGTAGAAATTCGGTTTTGAAGTGCTACGTAGTTGTGCGCGATCTCCAAATACATCACTTTCAGACTGCTATTTTTTAGATTTATGAAAGAATGACCAAAGGAGGAACAGAGGGTGATGCTACAAATGTGCTCTACAGCTCATCGCTCTAATAGCCCAAATATTCACCACTGGAAAATTTTCTCCAACAGGATTTCTTTGTGAACGGTATGGCTATCAATGTGATTTCTGTATTGAACAAATTACTTATGGTTAGATGTGAAGAAAGCTATGACTGCTTAAACCTAGAAGTTAATACCGATAGGAAATCTCGGCACGACGTAATAGTTTTGTGCGTCTTTGTGATATCAGGTGCTTGCGAAGTGGGTGACGTCCCTCAGAGGCAATTGTTATCGAAAACATGGAAATGACAGTCGCATTCACGAGGAGCTACAACATCGTCGCGCTTTCTGGTCATTGGGTGAAAAAGGCGTCAGCGAGCACGAGCGAAGCTGCTCCGCAAAGGGTTTTGTTCAACAACTCCTTTAGAATTCAATATTTTGAAATAAGGAACGTATTCTTGTGTTTACTAGCTCAAATTCTCTTTTCGTATAAATCCCCAGTAGAGTCGAACAATGAGTTTGTATATAAGCCAGGCAGAATCAATTGAGTGGGAGCGGCTACTTGCAGAGGGAACTTGGCTTGATGAAAACAGCTTATCTAAGCATGCGGAAAGTACAAGCATATCTCGCGTATCTTCCGCACATTACGGGTAGTTAATGTGGTAGCTCCTCTGTCACACTGGGTAGTTAGCCTGGCTCAGCCTTGCCTCTGCAGATACATCGCATTCGGAACTGTCCACAGTTCAGTAATCTGGAGAAAAACAGACATATTCTATCACATGTGAGAGCTCAGCACCATGAATGCTTCGTCAAGCTTCGCTCCCTAGGTGCCTCTTAAGGCCCATGCACACTTCTGCGACAGCGCGGCGCGGTCATGATGAAGCATAGGGCCGCTACGACCGCGGCGCGACACTGCGACATGCGCCGCAAGGAGGGGGCATGCACACTCTTGCGGCGGCTATCGCAGGCGACGCCGCGCTGAGTGCCGCTGGCTGGAATGGTTCAAACCATTCCTAGCGGCGCGACATGTACGGGGACGCCGGTCCCGTTGCCTATAACGATGCTCTAACACGACCGCGCCGCGACCGCCGGATTTCGCGGAGGTAGCCGTCGCCCCACTTGTCGCGCCGCGGTGTCGCAGAAGTGTGCATGGGTCTTTAAGGCCGCCACAGACTTCTGCGGCGCCGCTCGGCGGCGCCGCTGCCCTATGCTTAACCATAGGGCAGAGACGCAGAGCTCGCCTCCAGCGGCGCCGCAAAAGTCTGTGGCGGCCTTTATACTCCCGCCCCATCGCGGCACCTAACACGATCCACGCAAGCGAGAGGGTTTCCGCGCTTCTTGAACGTTCGAGAATCAGAAGCGTCGCCGTATGGATCAAGCGTCGAAAGGTAGGGATGTCTGCCACGTAATGCGTTCCAAAGACGCCGACAAGCCAAGAGCCATAACCGACTCAATTGCGCTTGAAGCCAAAAGGACACCACCTCCGCGCTGGTCGGAATTCTGTGGTGAAGTTTAAGGAAGGACATGAATCAAGACGCTGTTGGTGTTCATCCCAGCAGTTTAAGGGCCAACAAGATGACAGGTGGCGCAGGTGAGGCAGATTGCAGCTCTTCCTTCTGTGGAGTCGAAGACGTCACTCAACAGAAGGAAACCTGGGGCCAATTCGTCAACCGCTTACTGGTCGGTAACGGTATATCGGTTATCGTACCTGTATCTCGTATCTCTCTGTGTCAGTTACTACATAATTCTAGGTGGACCTCTATTAGGCAGACCTGCAGCGTGGCACAATGGCACAGTATCAGAAGCAATGTACGGTTTAATAGAGCACTCGCGTAGCTCTACAAATGCAAAAATAAGGTGACCAACCAGTTTTGAGCAGAAAAAAGGAAACACGTGCTTGAGTTAGGTCGCATCGAATTGAGCAGCTGCCACTGCTTCCCTCCATGGAAGTTTCCTCACAACAAAGAGATTCTATAGAGCAGCCCAATTTTGGGAAGATGGAGGCGGGACGCTGATTACGTAAAATGTTCATTTGCCATCAGCGATGGGATCGGAAATGTGCGTTTGACGGTTAGCGACTTAGCGATTTACCGGATTTTCCGGCATTTTGCGTTAAAGTTTTTTAACGAAATTTAATGACGAAAATTTCCGTTAAATTTCATTAACGACGTTTTTTCGCCATTTTTTGAAATTTCACTTTTTGTTCATGTGAATACATTTCGTACGAATTTTTTAATGAGCTCCCACAGTGTCGTAACAATATGGAGGAAACTCTCTGCATACTTAATCGGCAGAAATAGGATGTTGCTCCTTGATCAATTTATTGGAGTTGCCCCGCTTGCCTCACCTTTCTGGTCTCGTGTCGTATTTTTTCGACTTCCTCGGCTGTTTCTCGAGTATCACTGCTACACATTAATTTTTCATACTTCCCAACAATTCCGTTTCTTCACAGTTTTTTATGGCACTTTTTTGTAAGTGGGGTTGAAGAGACATAGAAGGCGTGAAGAAGACGCTACGAAACACAATTAATACGAAATAAATAAGTGTAAGAAACGAAACGAGGAAATCGCTTGCCCGCAAGTTTTTCGGAGAGTTGGACGGGTTCTTCGTACAGCATCAGTTGATTACAGGTCTTTGTCGAGCCCCGCCTAACTGACAGAGCGTGGCTGCTGGTACTGCTTCGCTCTTACTGAATTTAATGCCTTACATGACAACAATCTTGCAAATTTTTTTTTGGCTTCTTCGAGGGCTTTCCTGGCAGTTTCTTTGGAGAAGCACAATCAGCATACACGTGAAACAGCAAACATACTTACAAAAAGCAATAAAACTAGATAAAAAGAGAAGCCGATGACAAGTCATTATATATGTATGAGGTTGTTCCAAAAACTGGTACACTGGACGCAGTCTAATGCGTGCTCGCGTGCTCTACAGAAATGGAAATCAACTGAGAAGCCCAAGACGCGTTCGAATCTCAAGAAAAGATGCTGTACAGTATGTTACCAGGTGCTTTAAGAAAACAGTCAGAGATGTGCATTGCTGAAAAGTCGTAAAAGAGTGACAGAGAGTGGCAATTTTATTTGGAGGAAGTAGAAAGGAGAGAGGCAAGATGGACCCCACAAATATGGGGCAAGAAACGCACTTTTAAATACGCGTGTTCCCCATGCATTTCCTCTGGAGTACAGTGCAGAAAGAGCTCAACAATTGAAATCCACGTCACCTGAGTGGCAAAGGCAAAAACACTCAAGGCAGTGGAATTCGACTCTATCAAAATTTGGTCAACGACGAGTGGCTGTTTCTTTGATTCTCTGCTGCCATTTGCAGCAAGAACAGGACATTTTGGGCCAAAAGGAATCATTCTGGGGAACAGGTCGATCTATGGACTTCGTAGGCATCTTTCAATGACGAACTGTACCAAAGAATTCGATGTGGTCACTGTCTCACCTGAATTCTTCGCTAAAGTATTCTCTAATTTTCCGAAACAGTGATGGCACTATACAATATTGTTGGGTTGTAACTTCTACTTGGCGAGAGCAAGTTTTGTAAAAGATTTGTCAGAACAAATAAAAACGCTCAAAAACGTTCAGCTGTCCTATGTCACATGGTCCGGCTCATTTCATCTTCCTGTTGGATCTTCCCAGAATTCCCAGAAGCTTGACTATTTTCCACAAGCTAAACGAACTAGGCGTAGTAATACGATGTTATTTAAGTGGCCCTACTGTAAATGTTTGGTTTTAGAATCGTAATGATTTTTCTCGTTCAGCAATGTTGTGGATTATAGATGGACTTTTGATATTTGTTGTAAAGATGAAGACGTAGTCATACGATTTCCATCTATTATAAAAGGAATTTAAAAAACCAGTAAAGAAAATGGTTTTCCACGGGCTAAAAACTGACTGCAGCTGAGCGGAAATTTTTTAAATGATTTTACCGAATTTAACGCAAAATTTTTCCGTTAAAAAATAGTCGTTAAAAATTTACCGAAAAAAAATTCAACGCACACCCCTGGATGGGATCTGCCCACAAGTCTTCTATAGAACAGATGGAAATCAACGACAACAACCGTCAGAAAGATGTAGTAATAAAAACCTTACTCTCTCAGCCCAATCCCGTTGGTTCGCAATATTCGGTAGTAGCAGAATGATTTGCACATCCAAACAGGAATGTCTAATGTCTTCGTCTATTATCCCATTTCAAATAATTCTGCATGTAATATAAAAACGCTGGAAGCAGAGGCCAGGTCCGATGGATTACAAATAGTGACGACATACGTAGCCATTCAGCAAAATGTCAGAAATATAAAAATGTGACAGAACTAACGACATGCACTACAGAGGCCGATTAGGACATGGTGCTGTCACAACTTACTCTCTAACAAAAGGTTATTTCCCAGGAACTGTCCTATATAAAAGAACTAGTCGGTCAGCCTTCCTCTCTCTATCGTCGGCTTATCAGCTCGGAGAACAGCACAACAGTGCAGACGATATTGTTGATTTTTGGTAGGGAATGACCGTTCCAGAAGGGAAATGAATATGAAGGTTTCCGGATGGATTCAACAATCAGAACTGATGCAGAAACCAACATAAAGGAAAAAAGGATGGCGTCAGCCAATCCCCTGTGAGAACTAGCCAGTATATTATCTTGTGCGGACAAATATGGAACCCATTCATGGACCCCGGAGAAGACCGAATCAGGAACCTTCAATCGGAGGGTACGTGACAACCGGTAGCTTCTCCGATTACACCTCAATAACCAATATAAAGAGAATAATATATTTGGTTTTCCAGGACAAAATCCCATCCAGTAGTCACTACGGCCACTTGCCCAGTTCAGTGCTGGATTTGTTTCCCTTCTCCTGCACTGTACGGTTCTGTAAGGGAAACTCCTACCCTCTGCTCATAGGCGCAGACCCTCCAGGGAGAGACTGATGTAGGTTTTGCTCGGCACAAGAGGGTGCATGTAGCGCAGTCGGATGAGATGCCGGCTGTTGCGTGCACACGATACAAGGTTCCTGGTTCAGATTTCCCGCGCCCAGACCTACCAAGTTTTCCATCACTTCGGGGTCGGAGAATCGGTACCAGACTTGTCCATCGGTAGGCCACCGCAAGTCATTGTATGCCAACGCATTCTAATCACCTCCACGTTATCCCGTTGAGGTGGAATGCGTGGCGCATCCTGAAAGAAACTGAGTAACGCCGTCCTTCATTCTCTTAGCCTTTATCTACGGTACAATTTTATGTAGTCGAGGACGCTGGTTCTGCAGTGAGTCATGCAGGCAAAATAACGTTAACGTTAATATCCATTCATCTCTTTGCATCCTCCACTTCATGGTAAAGCCTGACGCTCACTATAAGAGATTTTCCTTTACAAATAGGTACGTTGACCAAATAGGTCTTGATGTTCTGATATTTTGAAAGGCGATCGTGATGCGTCATGTTTCTGAATATCCTGCAGAGTGCTGCTTCACCTCCAGGATTTGCTTTGCTATCCAGCTATGTATGTGTCTCCCGCAAAAAAGGTGAGGGCTGCTGTTTAGGCACTGATACGTTTCTGGAACCCTCCACCCCAACACCGTCTGATGTTGTTGTTTGAAATACGCCGCCTCAACCGCGGCAGACATTAAAAGACTCAATACTAGGAATCAGGAGTCGGCTCCAGTCTTGTCACGAGAAGTGGCTGGAATTCTGAATTTTTGAGAGTAACCTTATATGTTCATGTGCTTAAAGCTGCAACTCTTTCCGATGTTATGATAGAATACCACTCAGAATAGAAGAAGAATCGACTCTATAGGGAACGTGCGGAACAACTGACACCTCGAAAATAGTAAAAACGTTTCCTGTCCAAATAGAAGTTAACAACGTGAGGAAGTGGTAGTCGGAGCCGGGCTTTGACAGCATGCAAACGCCTGGCCCGTGCAGGGGCTGACGAAGTGGGATGAGAAGACACTCGACGGGAGACACGGCAAAAGTGTCTGCCTGACGAGTGCCGGCGGCGGCGGTCTCGCCAACTCCGCTATGCATCGACTCAGAGCCCGAGAGCTGCTGCTGCTCTCGGTCGTAAGCCAATAAAAACACCTAGAGCTCCTCGTAGCGTAAATGTCGCGTCGAATGAGCAGCGCCAATGTCGATGGCTGCAGATCGAGGTTCAGCTCAGCCGGCGAGCAGACCGACCCATCCATGACTGCGAGCCTGATTTTGGAGCCGCTGATAAGCTGTCAGCGCTAATAGGTGGCCCAGCCCTTGAGCTATTAAGCAGTTTGTAGCCATAGCAACGCCCGTAATCCACGAAAAGGGGATTGCCCATTATACTGCCCGACAAGTGCTTAATGGCTCATCGCAAGAGCTGGATTTGGTCAAGGCAGCTATCACGAGTTTAGCGCTGTTACACTTTTCGGGATTAATTTTTTCTGAGAAGCGAAGTCAGATATTCAATAGAAATATGGGTAGATCACAGTGGCGTAGTTGGTAGGATTGACTCGTGCTGTGATTGAGTTTAGGTTTAGTTCACTCTCAGGCAAGTCAAGACTTCCATCTCTTCATGGCTGGTTGGTAGGCACCGGCCTCAGCGATCACCTGTACCGCCTTCGTCCTGATGGTCATCGAGAGTTCCTCGATCGGGCGCCAGCAACGTCTCCACTCGTCCCTGTCGCGTGCCAGAGTGCTCCATTAGATCCTTTTGGCTCGAGGAACACGAAGAGCGTCATACCGTTCGTTCAGGGCTTTTAAGAGAAGTCGGACCTAGGCGCTGGGTGGAGTCCTGGTGTTCCGTTGAAACCCCTGGAATCCAACCGGTCACGGCTCTTGTCCAGGGTGTCTGAGAAGCGCATTACGCTATCGGCCCACATAATTAATACCGACGACTTTGCCCATGCAACAGCGTCTCTGCTCTTCAAGACGCCTTGCCCATAAATGTCAAAATATCTCCGAGATATCCCTCTACGTTATGGAAACGGAATCTATTTGCTCTAGTAAAAGCCTAGCACGAAATCGCAGAAAACCTCAGAACATGCGTTTGTCTTGGTTTTGTTCTGCGGCTAACAAGGAAAGTGCTTTAATTACCAGAACATTGAAACGAGTCTTACGCCGTTCGTAAGTTTCTTGGATATCAGTAATTGTGTGCACATTATAAATATGACCAGCATAGCAGACAGGTTTACAAGAGGTTGAAGATAAGGCCGTTGACAGTTTGTCTCTGAGTACTCTGAGCCTTTGAGTACTGCAAGCCAAAAGCGGGTGAATACCAAAAACACACTCGATGGCCGCTATACTGATGAAAACAGTCATGCGATAAAAAACTGCATCGTCATATTTATGAACCAGCTTTGCCAATGCCTCTTACACGCAGAGTGTCTTCAACATCTTCAGTGAGGCTGCTTCTTAACCAGAACGCGTAAGTGCTAAAGGACATGATGACCCTTCTAATATTCTGCTAAAACCACACTCGTTCCGCGAACTACTTTGCCATACATGTACTCTTTGCGTGTTAGTGACAATTTCAGAAGAAACTGTGATAGCCATCATTACCGATTGCCCTTAAAACATCATTATTCAAATGACCGACGAGCGCTAATCAGCTTAGCGGGAGCAGGAGCCATTAGAGGAAGCCCTTTGCACATGTAGCTAGGAGAGTTTACAACAACGCTGAGAGCTGCGATCACAGTTAGCGAATCGGGGAAGCGTTCCCAGCCACGCTATTTCCATTCCGAAGCGCTCGTCTGCAACATGCTAACTTGAAATTGAAAGCAAACGCCGTAGGTAGTGCAGTCGTAGGAGGCGCCGGCTGTTGTTGTGCGCACCCTGAGGTCCTTGGTTAGGCCTCCAGCCGCGTCATCAAAGCCTTGCGACCCTCCGAGGCTGGTGAATTTGTGCTAACCTTTTTAGGATAGGACAGAACACTACTCGTTTCTCACCTGGCCATTTTTGATTCTTCTCGAAGCAACAGCTATACACTAGAGTACTCCAGTATTCAGTCGAATCTGCTCCTCGAGGTAGGGGTACGACGTCAAGTAAAAAGTCGCGTATTCCTGTACAACAGTAGTCCATACGAGTAACGTTCACAGCTCCAGTCAGGTAAGAATAGCGATATGCTAGACGCGCGCATGTCACCGATATTTATAATGCGCTAGAAATTATATTTGAAGCGGTATTTGTAGCGTATTTATCCATCATATACATGACCATTCAAGCACTGTAAACACTTTTCAGGCACAACATGCAGGAAGGACAATTCGATTTATTGTGCATTAGGTTTATTCCAAACGAGGTTAGCAACTGCGACGAAGACCAGTCCCATAATAAGCTGCATATAAGACACATAGAAAACAGGAACTGCATATTGAATAACCTAACTGGATTTGACGTCGGCGAAGAGGAATAAAATGCGAAGAAAAGTGCAGAACGTACAGAGTTTTCGCACCACAATTGGTCGTTCGTTTTCGTCCGCAAGACAGAGCTGCTCCCACCTATAGGTGCAGCCCAGAAAAGCAATTCCCGGTGTTCGGATTCTCCTCGGCCCACATTTGAGCCCTACATAGCTGACAGGCTGTGCGGCGATGCTCATTCATGGTCTGCTGCCTTGTTCGAGAAATGCTCCGATCGCACGCTGTCAAGAAGTTCTGATTTGAATCCATGCGTAAGCTATTGCGCCTTCCAATCCCCTGAAGTTAGGACCTGGAGACGGTCTGCCCCAGAAGCAGGTACCAAGTGACTCGGCGGGAGCTCTCTCCCAAGCACTGACTCATCGCCACTTGCAAGTGCACCGAATGACGTCCGGAATAAAACCGCGGTGTCGCTGTCAATCGCATGAAAAGCCTTCGAGTGCACGTGAACGCTGCCGTTATGTGGCCAGCCATATTCGGCCATGAAATATGACGCTGACTCGTGGGGACGCCAAGCCAATCCCTGCCATTACTCGAAGAGATATGACTAGGACATGACATGAGTGAGCCGACACAGACGGCTGTCCATTTCCCATGGCGAACTAGGCTGAATGATGAGGATTTGGCTGGTGTTCTGTATCCCGGTGTTGCCAATTACACAATGAGGCCTAAGGGAACAAGGGAATACAGATGGCCGTTTCTTTGCCACCGGAGGATGTTCTACGTTTATCTTCAGAAAAATCACGGCGTCGATTATGGGGCATCGGGGATCTGGTCTTACCACAGCGTTTTTCTTTGCTGCTCCGATGAAAATTTTCATTAAAACCGAGAGGATGAGCCTTTAGCGACTCACTAACATGAAAAGTCAGCACCGCTTCGGGTTTCCAATCTCGACCCTGAAAGAAAAGCTAGTACAGTGAACTCTTCGCTAGGCCAAAGGCACCACCAGAGGCCACTCCTGCAGTCAACTGTTTGAAGAATGTGAGGACGAAGTCCTGGTGGGGTCGGGTAAACAGTGTCTTCTTCAAGTTATGAGAATTCGCACAGTAACTAGCCGTAACAATAACAGTAGGTGGGTGAAATACGGTGCTCTAGAATCAACTGGAAGGAATCGATTACTACTTCGTTTGTTTGATTGCAAATGCGAATGCATAGGCCAGCGATCAGAAAAAAGTTTATGCGCCAGAATATGTGTCCTTAGTTGGATTGAAGACTCTAAGATGAAGTTGATTGAGATTGTAGGATGAAAGAGGTGCGAATGGCCAGGGCCGTGACGGCACGATGTACGAAAAGATGCCGTCAATGCTTTGGTAAACAGCGCTCCAAACCAAGTCTGAAGTCAGCGAAATGGCAACCAGTTTCGCATGTGAACGCATGTGAACGGATGGAAGGCAGGAGCCCATCCCAACAAAGCTGCCATTTTTATCCCAGGTGTATGTGAAGCGACCACGTGGCCTAATTAAAAGACGGAAGAACCAGAAACCAAAGTCAAACGGCGACAGCTAAAAACTAGGGAACGTCCTGTGAATGCGGGCGGTGACTGCGCGCGGCTGAACGCTCAGCAGAGAATGAAGTCGAATAAGGGCGCAGTTGTAGTTTCAGCTGACAAAGCGCCAAAAATTCTTCGCGAAATTGTCGGGAAATGCTGTTCAACATCCCATTTTCTTTTTTGCGCGCGATTTACATAGTTCCGGCTATTGCGCTCATTAGTAGTCCCTCTTGTAGCCTTGCTAATTTCGATAAGATTTTAGAAGATGGCAATTTGTTGAGCCGTGTGGAACGTGGACGCAGCATACAATCTGTTTAAAAAGTCTGAGGTGGAACACGAGCTTTGCACAAATTTTGGAAACATTCAGTGCATGCAAAACTTTGACAGATGAGGCAGTCAGTTCTATTGCTTTATCGATCGACAGCATCGATTGATATTATTCGATCGATTTTTGGCTAAAGCTGACCGACCAGGCCGTGAAAATGATGGCCTCTTGAGCGCTTTTAAAGCAGCCAAGCAAAATTAAACACAATGCGCGTTGGAGGGGATATTCCAGCGGAATCCGAGGAGCTAGAGCGGGCGTCAGCAAAGAATACGCAACATGACCTGCCGACTGTACATCGAAGAAATCCACTCCTACGAGATATTTAGCCTAACCGGCGTAGCACCCAAAAGCATTCTGAAAGCAATATTGATCGGCGTTCTTGACATCTGCATAGAACTAAGGTCGTTTGTCTGTGGTTATCAACAAAGACAAGGATGGTTGGGAATGGTAACCGCTGCAAAAGATTAACATCACCAAAACTAGATCAATTAATTGTATCGATATGATGCGACCAATACTTTAATCATATGGAATTTATCAATCAGTGTGATTCATATGTTACCGAGTTAGATAAATACGGTACGAGTGTGACGGATTCCACACCAGTGCATTCAAGAAGTAATTTATTACAGTTTCGGCCGGTAGATTATTGGGTGCTTCTGGTCCTTTGCTTAGGTAGCAGCCAACCCGTACTCTGGGCGGATCCAGACAACCACGAACCTCATTCGTGGAGAATGAGAAATTGCTGTCCGACGCTTTTGAGGCATGAAGAAGTGGGCGCGATCTCTTGCGGCTGACATCCTTGAAATGCATTGTCGCGAAGGGATGATGTGAAACTCCGCTCACTGTCAGCAGCGTGTCGTGCAGCTTCAATCAAATTCAATATCCATTCGCGAAAATTAAAACCCTCCATAGAACAGAACACTACCGCCTTTTATCGCCCAACGGTTCCCGTGTTCAAATCCTGTCTCCCACGAGCTGCCATTCTGTTCTTCGACGGTGGTCAAAGAAGCTTAGGACCGACAAAACAGACAGTCTCAAATCAGGGTCGGTGGAGAACCTTTATAGTGTTGGCTGCCTGCATAATGAGCCGTTGGAGGAAACGTCGCGAACGACGCAGGACCGGAACTACTCCGAAGAAACGAGCGGCTTCAGCAATTCTCGAGAGTGTGGAAGAATGAGAGATGAAGGCGTCGACAATCAATAAGTGCAATTTTTAACGAGGTAAATAGATGGAGGTGACTTCTGATGTTTATGAGAGGCTTCATGAAAATTAGGAGATCGACGCGCTCCGTTCGGAAAGAAAAGATTGGCTGGAAAAAGTAAGACAATGCTTAAGTGGGGTGCCTAGAAGCCAACAAAACAAAGCAGAGAGTGCCACATGAAGGCCCAAAGCAATTTTTGCTTTCCGGTTATCAGTAGCACGCGCAAATGAAGTCGGCCAGGATTCAAACCGTATTTCTCACCAACGCGACCTCTACAGAGATACATATGTGAATTCGCGGCATATAGCACTGCTTCCTGACACTTCTCAATTTGCTTGAAGTCAAGGAACAGAGAGAGGCCTCGCTGTCAGGCACATAATCCTCCTTGATCGCACAACGGCTTCTTGTGATTAGACTCATTAATCGCCGTTGCATCACACGTTCCAAACGAAGCAAAGACCCATGCACATCCACAAATGTACGTCGTGTTATTAGAGAAAAACGAGATTCGGGAAAAAGCGGCCACTCCATCAAGCGAAAGAAACGCTTACGAAAATGATGGTGGTGGAGCAACCAGCACAGGACAACTGAGCTGATACTGAGCTGCGCTACTACATTTCTGCTCAGAGCACGCCTTTACGTACATATACAGAGGTTGTTTACTCCCCTCCCATTTTGATGCCGCGGAAACAAGGCAACAATGGGTGCCTCTCCCCTATTCTTTCAAAAGGAATCGCCGTGTCAGATCCAACACGTCGCAGCTCTTCCCTATTCTGTAAAGCTCTTTGAAGAACGAGGGACCATCTTAGTTTTAGTGCGATTCATTTTCATTACTCTTCATTCCCTTCCACTTAAAGAAAAATAATTGAGTTTGGTTATTACAACATTAGGTCGTCGGGATGCGCCCCGGTTTGAAAGTAACACAATCGCAAAAATGGTGATGCATAGCTGATACCTTTTTCTGCCTTTCGCTGAGTTCAAGAGGTGAATGTCAGTGCAAAACTACCAGTGAGTGAGGAGTCACTTTATCCATTTCGTCCAAAAAAGCGGAACGAATAACGGAGCAGATAGACTAAAAACGTTCGGAGAAGGGAATTCGTGATAAGGGGACGGGATTCCGCATATCCCTGGTAGCGAGGTGTTCTCCCATCATTCAGCCACCGAGCTATCGTAGTCTGGCTTTGTTCTACTCTTTACACACCTCTACGTGCCCTTTTTGTTCAACCATCCCATTGGTTGCAGCTGATGTCTTAACGTTGTTGTTGCCTGTATTCTGCATGTCCCAGCTTTTTGCCTGTTCCTCTAGCTGATTTTGTTTCGCTTGTAACTTTTTGCACGAATCTTCAGGACGAAAATATTGGGCTGTGGCGAAATTAGTCGCCGTAACGGACCGTTTACTTCAAACTTCTATAACTTAAACAAAACTTTATTAATCAAAGTAAAAACCTCCAGAATTCATAAATTTTTGCCAACGAACAGGTAACATTCCTCCTTTACAACAAAAATATAGATCACTGGAATTAACTAAATCAAGCACAGTCCACATCGTTCAAATTAGAGCTTCGAAAAAATGATGGTCAGCAGGGAAAAGGTAGGGAAAATATGATGGGTGAGGAAGAACTTCGACACCTAAATGGGTGAATTTTCGCCGAGTAATTTGTGACGTGTATGGCCTTGCGTTGTCCTGCAACAGGAGCGGCCCTCCTCTATTCACCCCTTCCGGCCACAATTTTTGCAACCACAAAAAGTAAGCATAACGTTTCTAGGGTGAAAGTCGGTGAAAGTCGGATTTAGGCAAGGATGTTAGAGGAACATCATTACCTACCCAGACAGATCTCCGCTTCCTGTTATCGTAAAGGACCCATATTTCGTCTACAGTTGCCATACGGCTTACAGAAGGCTCATTTTTAAAGCGAACTAGCAGGTTGGAGCATTCCGCAGAATGTCCGAATTTAAATTCGTAATGCATGATGACTCGATAGTCGCGTCGTTCTTGATTTTATGAATGACACCCAAACTACCACTCTAGTGAAAATCGCGATTCATCGGACGGATGAACGATCTCAACATCAACTTCGCGCTTGGATTTCTCTTTCTTGCCATTCAAAACGACCCACAATGATTGTTGTAAAGCCAAGAGTTTATGTCCACTCAAACACTGGTGACATTCATTTAGAAGAATCTGTATTCATGCACCAGTTTTATAGCACTAACTATAACAAAGTCTTCTTATGGTCGAGACTACCACGTAAGCTGAAGATTCAACAAATCCAATTTAATAAAGACGTGAAAATTTTCGCGGAAGAACTACGTGATAATAGCACTCACACCTCAGTCAAACGAGTCAGACGAGTTCATGGCGCGATCTGTACAGGTGCGCCATAAATATTGTCGCTTTTTTCGCGCATCATTTTTTGTATTTGTTTGTGAACGTTTTTATTTTTTCATTGTTTTTTCGGACTCTACGTGACATCTTAACCATATATAGTGTTTTTTGCATCTTCACAATGCTTCTTTCAGAAATGGTGAAGTCTTGTTCTCAAAGAGGCTCAATATTGGATCTGAGAAGGGCGGGACTTTCTGCTCCCAATATCGCTCGTCTGCCTAAGCTGCACAAGAAGACAGTCTATCGCTGTGTGGAAGGTAACCTTGCCGTCATCGCCCAGTATCCGTACCGGATCGGTTACGAGCAATCTTCGAAAAATCAAACCGCTCCAAGCGATCACACAAAGCTTGCAGCTCTCGTTCGAGTTCACCTTTATCTTCGCTACGTCATCGGCATAAACGGGGCGGTGGGTTGGAGCCGTAGAAGGGATTGCTGGATGAGGAAATTCTACTGTAGAGATTTCCTCAAAGTAATCGCGCCATCGCTTCAATGCCTTCTTGCGGTCCGTAAGAAGATGACCGTTCTCATCACTGATGCCGAAGAACTTTTCAATGTCCTCGGTCTGCCGATGGCGAAACTTTGCAAGTCGGTACAGATACCGCTCACCATCGCGCGACTCGAGCTTCTCGTTGACATCTCCATAATGAGTGGCTTTTGCAACAGCCACAGCCTTCTTTGCAGCCTTCTTGGCTTCTTGTAGTTTCGCCAGTTGTCTGCTGTCTTTTCGCCGAGAAACACGTGATAAAGCGACTTCTTCTCTCGCACTTTTGCTTTCACGTCATCTGTCCACAGCCACGTCTGCTTGTCGACCTTCCGTCGCCCAGGCTTCGTAGTGCCGAGTTCCGAATGTGCAGCTTGACGAATCGCGTCGGTCGCCTTCTTACAAGTTTCGTCGACAGTCGTGACTGTCGGTAACCGCACAGCTGCTTCCTTCTCTCTCATTCGCCACCACTTGATTCTTGCTGCACCGCATCGCTCAACCTGCTTCAGCCTCGGAGGGGCGATCTTCAAAGTGCAGATCAGCGGTCGATGCTGTGGGGCGACCGTTTCATACGGCACAATCTTCGCGTCTGTGACAAGGCTCCGGTTGCGATCTTCACAAGCATAAAGTCTATCTGAGACTTGGAGCTCCCACTATAATATGAGATGAGGTGGGAGTCGCGTTTTCGGAAAACGGTGTTCACAATGGTGAGGCTATGCGATTCCGCATACTCAAGAATACGCTCACCATCGGCGTTACGAGACCAGTATCCGAAACCGCTATGACAGCTGTACCCGTCTTTCGTAGCACCTACGTGCCCACTAAGGTCACCAGCGACTATGATGACATCTTTCGACGGTACCTTTGCTGTCTTCTCATCAAGCAGGTTCCAGAACTCATCCTTGGCTTGATCGTAGCAGCCAGTCTGCGGAGCATACGCAGAGAAGTAGTGCTAGAGTCGCTACTTAGCGGCACAACGATCTTCATCAATCGATCGTCAAAGCGTTCGACGCTTACAATCGAGTCACGAAATCGTTCGGAGACGATTATTCCGACACCACTTGTCGTCCTGGGACTTCCACATAGAACGGCCTTGAAGCCGTCCTACGTCCCTTGACCTGCGGCAGGACCACCTCGTCTCTTGCACCACACAGAGATCAACTCTTCTTCGCTCCAGTGCTTCTACCAATTCGCACGAAAGGTCCGTCAAAGTACTCCCATTCAACGTTGCCACGCTGGTCCTGCTTACTTTACGGGACTTTCGGACTAGCTCAGTTGCCTCCCGATGCCGTCCTCGCATCAGGGACCCTCGCATAATTTCCACACTCGCCGGGCTCGGCAAGTGTGCGTCGGCTCCCGCGGACGCCGTAGCGCTATCTCGAAAAATTTGCAATGTCATGAACCATGTGATGTGACATGGGTGTTCAAAGGCCGGCCTGCCACAAGCCTCGCCTGCAATCGAATGTACGTGTTCGGCTTAGCTTGCAGAGCGGGCAGTCTCCAATGGAACCACGTGGAGGAACGGGCATCGCCACCGGTTACCTGCATCGAAATTCCTGTGCTATTTTCTGTTCGTTTTCTTCAATTTCTTCAATTTTCTGGGGCATTTTCCCAGAAAACAGAAGAAAGGCCAAAAAATCAGAAAACAAAAACAGTAGTTCCGCCCTCCCCTGATACCTATCGTACGTTACTGCACCAAAGGCGCTTTTCGGGCATCCGGGGGGGGGGGGGGAAAGGCGGGTTCAAGTCCCTGGATTAGCGTGTTGATCGCAACAAAAACGTTGTCACCGCATGCAATCTCACCTCAGTAACAGCAAGTTGAGGCTTAAACAAAATAACTCGAGCCTCGAGGGAGGAAACTAAAACCTAAACATGTTTTACATAAAGATAGAGGCGAAGCAAGACATGTTTAATGTTGTTGATTGCTCTCACTGTTGTTGTTCTTGTTACCTTTTTGGTTACGATCATTGTTACGTCCTGTTTAATTCCGATATATGTACGAGCGAGAGCAGACCGGTCCCACGAGGTGTGGATGTTGCGATTGATCACCAGGACCGTTGACAAATATCAATGCTGTTACCGGACTAACTCAAAACGAGAAAATATATCCCCGTGGGTGCGGCAAATCCTAAGTGATGGCACCAGTGAACCAGCTCAACCGTTGCTTGAATGCGTTAATGTAATAGTTATCCCGGAAGCGAACGAGCCGAGTTTATCTTTACTCATGAACGTCTCCAGCTATGCATCGCAGTCGGCACCATAAACGCTGGTTAGGTGCTAAAGGGTGGTAGGACAAGAGGTGAAATGGTAGCACTGTCCAACAGTTACACAGTCCAGTTGCCCACCAGAAGGAGTCTGCCACGGCAGCGTCTCAGCACCGAAATGGTCTGAGATTGTGTTTTGGGAGCCACTTCTGTTACTCGACGGCTAAAAACCTTTGGGTAACTGCAAAAAGCACAATTGGCCTCGTTAGGTGGGATGCGACGAGGACTGCCTCATGCAATGACTAATGTGCTTGTTGGCCTGCCTGCTAATCCTGTTTGTCAGGCCGACATCACATTTGCTCTTGCGTTGACAAAACAGGAGGGGAGGGAAGCAACAGAAGAAGCAATTTTTCGAGGTCGCGCGAAATTGCGATCCGTGACAATTTTCTTCCATGCGTCGGCGAGAACTATAGCCATTCTCAAGCCAACGTTGATTCTCCCAGCCTTTAATGCAGGATGCACTGCGTTGCTCCAAGAACGGATTGTTACACACCGACAGCAAACCATTGTATTTACAACTACGGTTTGCCTCTGCCATAGTATTGGAGAGTTTTGATGATGCTTGAAAACTCACCTCGTTTCCTAACAGCTATCAAAGGATAAGGATGGGCTGCAATGTAGTTTCCCGTGAAGTACACAAAAACGGTTTCCTCCCGTGTACTGCAGACTTTCGCCTTACCAGGGGTGTGCGTAAATAAAATTTGAAACTTTGTAAATCGCAAATCGCAATTACGGAAAAACCGTCGTAAATTGTAAGAGTCACCGGACGTGTAGTGCAGTTCAACTAAATTTCCAGAGACTTTCCCATTAATGTTAATCAGATGTGATTCAATAATTATTTATTTGCCGTGTTACTTTCAGCTCATTCTGAACAGTTTCCTACTAAACTATTTTCCTTTATCACGCTTTCTTGCTAGTGAGGTACCTTTCAATTCAAAATTTACACGTCTCAAGAAAACGAAAAAACTGTAGATTTAAAAATTTATCTTTGGCCTATGCATGATGTTCCATCAAAAAGCATAATTAGTGCTTCCTAAAGCCAGAACTAGATTTCAATACTATTTTTTTGCGCACCGTGCGGGTTACGACTTTTAAAAGATGAGCAGGAAAGCATGTGTCCCTTACGATACCAAAGGTTTCATTAAATTGTTGGGCAGTTATTTGAATCCTTGAATTGTTGCGTTTTTGTGTTAGGTCACAGTTTTTTTACACTGTCGAGTTGTTAGTTTTCTTGATTTTTTCTTTTTTGCTTTACTGGTTCACAAGGCATGTTCATGTAATAAAGAAAAAAAGAAAGAAAAGCATGCATCGTCTGAATATCGATCAAATTCCAAATTTACTACCAATTTTTCGCTTGGTCTAGAATTTAGCAGAAACAACAACAAAAAACTCGCTGGCAAACTAAAAATTAAAAAAATTGTTTCACTGCTGAAAATGTAGCGAAAACAACAACAGAGCATGTAATATTCTAACAAGCAGACTAGACCGTACGATGGGATTGCTCCTTGCGTTCTGAGCGAATGCATGGCGCAATCCTATCGTGTCTCGCCATGAAAGATCTTCGCTTTTCTACACTTCGAAATAAGTCCTGACACATTCCCATAGCAGAAGAATAAAAACTGTTGGGCGCCGGAACAGTATGGGTATATGTATTTATGGACATCTTTGTAGTCCTCTTAAAATGGAAAGGTTAACGTATAATGCTGAAGCACCAGGATTGTGACAACACTTTATTCGGTTTACGTTTCGGCGGTTTCGCCTTCTTCGGAGCCTTGTGGTGGAAGCCGAGGAGCTCCACCAGTCACCGCCAGAGAGAGGTGAACGTTGGTGAAACTCATGATTCACCAACGTTCACCTCCATCTGAAGGTGACTGGTAGAGCTCGAGTTCTCTTGGTGTACAGAATCTTCGTCTGGTGCTCTGATATTTTGGCAGCGGCAAGTTGTGATCAAGGGTATAGCACAGTCGGAAGTGCCGGCAATGTGTGGGCACGAGACTCTGGGTATTATACCCTTGGTACAAAATCCGTGGTTCAGTGGTATTGATATTATGGACACAGGAGAAAGAACACAGAGACGATCGACCTTTATCTTTGGAGGCAATATAAAGCACTGCCTAGGAAGGCAAACCCCCCTTGTTGGGGCGGGGCGAGGGGGAGAGGGCCGGATCGTCGGCAAGTCGATACGATTCGGTATTGCTGGTATGTTCAAAATTTCAAAAGGGTTCCCTGCTCTTACACCGGGGAGCCAGCATTTTTATGTTCTGCACACTGCTCCACATTTTCTGTAAAAGTTTGTTAAGATATTTAACTAGCTTACTGTGTCAGTGTTTCTGTGCCGAGTAAGGTTTGAGGTGGAGCGGCTTAAAGTTTCGATCTGCTCCTGGCCAGGGGTGCACATACAATTCTGTGCGTTAAAGTTTTTTTACCGAAATTTTTAAAAGGAAAATTTTCGTTAAATTTCCGGTAAATCTTCCCGGTAAGTGTAACACTGTTTCCGGTAAGTGTAACACTGCAATGTAAAATAAACAATTCAACATCCACAAACGCAGAAAAATAAACAAGCCTTCAGCAACAAATTATCGGGTGTGGAATAAGAACGGGTATGGAATTACTATTCAAGAGGACCACCGACAAGGCATCTTAAAATGTGCGATCAGGCAAGTACCAGGAGTGCCCCCTTTACTAGTTCTTTGTCTGACTGTTCTACGAGTATATGCAATCTAGATGCAAGCACCAGCCCATTAAGTACGGAAAGAACTAATAAAAATATAATTATTAAAAGCCTGTCAGTGGGACGTTAACACGAACTCACCATTTTCGAGTGTCTGGTGCGCGAGACGAATCCATTTTTGCAACGTCGGGATCGTGACACGACATCGTGTCACACGATCCTACACTGCCAAAAAGGTGTGATACGTCGTCAACGTGTTAACGTTCAGGAAAACCAGCTTTCCAAATTTTTAATGTTAGCGTTTTTCTTGAGCAGTTTAAAACACTTCTCTTCGCCTCGACTGTTCCAAGTGGCGAGCAACAGTATTCTAGGATAAGCAGCATCAAGGGATGATAGGCATATCTTACGAGGAGGCTAGACTAATATCTTTGTGGATTCGTTGGCATACTTGGAGAATACGCGAAGAAATTTCTAGCTACAAAATGCATTAAGGGATAAGGATAAAGAACGGCGTTACTCAACCCCTTTTGTGCGTTTTGGGATGCACCGCGCATTCTAATTCTAGGGGACATCCTGGAGGCAATTTGAATTCATATTTGGGCACACAATTACTTGCGGTGGCGGGCCGGTGAAGAAGTCAGCGCTCTATTCTTCCCAGAGAAGTCTGGTACCAATTCACCGACCCCGGAAGGATGGAATGCTTGGTTGGCTGGGGCGGGAAATCCCGTAACAAGGACCAGAAACCTGGTATAGGGTGCCGACGACAGCCGGCACCTCCTTCAACTGCGCTCAACGCTCCCAAAATGCATTATTTCCAAAAATTCAAAACAAATTCATGAAAACATTAAAATATTCTTGCTGATTTCAGTAGTTTTTTTTTCAGGAACAGCAAACCGAAAAGATGAGACCTGCAACATTGAGGATACTTAGGGTGAATGTGATAAAATGACTGAGAAAGAGGTCCGTTAAAAAATCCGTTAAATTTCTAAAAATTTCCGTTAAGTCGTTAAACCAGATTTTAACGCAAAATGCCGTTAATTCGTTAAATTCGTTAAATCGGTAACCGTTAAATGTGCACCCCTGCTCCTGACCTCAGAGGTCTAAATGTAGTTCAAGAATTCGGAGCTGTTATCTATGCGACCACACGCCACCTCAACCCTCCTACCATACCGTCGTAGCTGAAAAACGAAGCGCCCAAGAGTATGAGAAATGTCTCACTTGCTGATCCACTGTTAAAGTGGTAGCGAGACATGCCGTGTCAGCCCGGGCTGGTTATGCTGATGGTGAGTGCACTGGTGCCGCTTTTAAAGACACTGAAGTCACCACCGCTCATAATGTGAAAGAAATGGCAACCGTCACCAGTGATCAAGTGACCCTCATTTCGGCTGTTCAGCGCAGGATTTCTCGAAATGTCCGGAAAATCCGATATGCCTCTAAGGCCCTCCTAGGCGAAATGTCGATCTCACATCTCTGAATCGTGCACTTCACGTCAAAGTCAGCACTGACTTCCACGCCAACACCCCCAGATATCCTTCCTTTTAATGATGGCACACACAGCCTTTCGGAATACAAGCGGGCTGTAAGAGCTGTTGGGCTAAATCAAAATTAGAGAAAAGTCATATCAATCTTTTATAAAAAAAACTATATATCAAAAATGAAAAAGTAGAGACATCAGTAGAAGAAATCTGTGCTGGTATTTTCGGCGAACTAAATTGTAAAGCGTCAGAAAGGGCGCTGAGCTTAACCGTTTCCAGGCTGAAATCAGTGATCGTTTCCTGGGGATATCAAGGGTGAGCGCCGACAGCTTAGGGTTGTCGTGGGCGTTACTCCCGATCTAGAAGCCTTGGCGCTTTGAAGGTGGAACCGCTCGATATTCAAAGGTTGATTCAGAGTCCTGTACGGTTCATGGGTTCAGTTCCCTTCTGATTTGTAACCGGTTATAACCTCTCAAGTAACGCCCTTGGTTTAAATACGTATGAGCTAAATTGAGGGCGGGGTGAAGTGATCATCTTAAAAGGGTACTCATGAAGCATAAGTACAATGCAAGACATTCAAGCTAATCTATGTCTTACAGAGGTAGCACAATAGGTAAATCAAGTAGTCAGGCGTAATGGTTCTCGATAGGAATCGCTAAAAAATCAACTACTGGAAGAGGATTCCTTCCTACATTCCTAAGCACCCCTTCTGGCTTATGGGCTATCGACGCACCGTGCGTATTCGAGATTTCCAAATGATTCGATGACAAGTGGGGTGATGTGGGAGTTAACGTTTGTCCTGTAGGCAGGCGTTGAAAGTTCTAAAGCCACATGGCGCCTTAGGGGTTTTGATAGTGATCCATTGTCAATGAATGAAAACGGCGACTTTACTACGAAAAGGCCTTTAGGATCTGTCCTAGTGGAGGGCGCACTTCACAAGGCGTGTCCGACTACGGTGACGAAATTTTAAAAAATTTAAGTAGTCTACCGCGGAAAGATACCACACTAATCTGGCCCTTCAAATGTCAGAATTGGAGAATTCTCCTTGGAGGACACCATTAAATGTGAGTTTATTTACAGCTCTATGTTGCACGGACGTCACTCAGTTATTCCCAATGTTTTGTTGCAATTTTTCGTCGAAAAGGGTAACACCAGGTATTTGCTAGAGGAACTTGTTCAGCTGAGGCAGCATTGTAGCAGATGTGTTTTGCGGCTAAAGTTACGCCATTGTCGCCTTCCTCGGATCTTTGTTAGTGCAGAAATGAATCAATCTACACCCCAGCTGGGGTCGGATTCATCAACGAATTACATAACTTTAACAGAGAATCCACAGCGGAAAACTCAGATAACGCGGCTTTTCGCTCACCGTGTTGCTTGAAAAGCCGCGCTATCAGAGATTTCGGCTGTAATTTTCTCTGTTAAATTGCTGTAAGTCGTTGATAAAGCCGGCCCCTGGGCGGAAGATGAGGGGTCGGTAATGCCACATTTTTGATAAGCCACACATTTCCTTCGGATTAGTCAAACATAGCCCCATGACTGGGAGCGTGGTAGTGCAGCTGGAAGTCGCTGTCGTGTGCACCCCGAATCCCGGTTCGTGGTCCTACTCCCGCATAAACTGCCCAGGTCTTCTATCCATCCGGGACCGACAGCTTGGTTAAATGCTTGTTTGGGAAGGATTCAGCACCAATGTGTGGGCTGGTCATCACAGGCCGTTGAATAGCAAAATGCTTATTTAAATTTTCCCTACGACATCCCGTAGAAGCAGTGTGCGGTCTACTCCGAGGTAAGTGGATAGATCAGCATCACAATTATTCGTTTCGTTTTACACGTCTACAAGATGCAGCTCGCATATAGCATTGGCAAAATATTCCTCTTTCCAGTTTCTCATTTGTTTGGTGAGATGTCCTACTACAACTTTCACAAGAGGGTGTCGAAGATACCATGAGCTGCACACTTTGGAGACGCTATAAACCCAGCTTTCGGATTGATCGGGACTCAGTCCCATGAAATTTTTATGCGCAAGTTTTGAAACGTGTTATGACTAACATTGATTCAAGAATAGAAATCCGGTTCCCTTTTCCTCGCATGCCTAACATTTTCAGGCTAACGCATGAAAGGAAACTCCTTACTTCGGTGTCCAACAGACTTGTTCCTTCCTTGGGATGTTAAGTCTTAAACAGCTCTTTTTTTCCACCAACTAGCTCAAAACTGTGTCCAATCCATCAAGTATTCCCTTGCAGTATTAGCAGTACTCTGACAGCACAAAGCCATCAATTCGATAACTCTCATGTATTATAAAGCTCAAATCCATCTCGTTGCTTGAAGCGTTTATGGTGGTAGATTTCGGGCTTCTTTCTATAACAAGTGCTCCCCAAGAAAGGTCGAAAAAGTTGATCATCTAAAGAACTAGGTCTAGACCGTAGGGTGGGCAACTACCACAAAATATCGACGTCATATTGCTCAGTCGGTGAGAGAGACCGGTTGAAAACGTGAACCAAACATTACTATGCCACACGAGAACCCGCCCCCTTGTATTTGATATTTGAGATCTTTGCAAGGAAATTGTTAGTGGCCTATTTGTCCATACTCTACTAGATGTACTCTTTCCTTCGTGGAGTTCAGGCTACTCGACCACGACCCACTGTGTGTATGAGCCAGAGATCCTTCCCGTCACCTGATATCGCGTTTCTCAAAGACTCAAATGTGAAGGACTTGGTGAAGCGCAACAGAGCTGTAGCAAACCTCGATCGCCTCTCATCGACAGCGGCAAGCACGTAAAAAGAAGCTAGCTGCCTCAGAATGTTTGTCTCGCCCTGAAGACAACATGTCGTACCGCTTAATTACTATTGAAAATCGCAAATCCTTTTCAACAAAACCGTCGCCGAGAGAAATTATTGCAAGATTCGGTCAGAAGTTAGTTCGTCAAAGGGTGCTACAGCACATTTTAAACACCAGATTGAGAGTTCAACTCTAGACAAACTTATCAGAAGCTCAGTATCATCAAATATTTGGAACTTTTGCTCGTTGCTTGAGACTACGGAAACAGTGGTGAGTTGTGGTATAACTATCGCCATTCTCTGAAATAAGCGAGAAGACGTAAAAAGTGGAGAGACCGCTGCAGGGCAGCTGCGAGTCGAGAGAGCCTTCGCGAGCCACGGGAGTTTTTGAGAAGAGAAGCCTGTTGATTGCGAAGCTTCGCTGATGCACGGAGACGCATCTTTCAACGGATGACTGACCACGTCCAGAAGTGGATGTGACGTTCAAAGAGGGAGGCAAATGCAGCTGCAGCCACTGGCGGTCGGGGATCGCTGAGGATGGCCCGGACGAACATTCTCGTCGGAGGAGCGACGTTCACCATGGTGATGGATCAGCTGGCCCTCAAAAACAAGGGTACTCCAGAACAGGCAGAGAGCGCACGGTCGGCTAATCGTGAGGGCATTAAGCGACGTGAAGACGAGCTGACAACGTGCGATTAGCGAGGATAAACCAAAGGACAGGCTCTGGGATTTAATAAAAACGAGATGAGAGGCACGGCGATAGATGTCGTCGCGCGCCACAATCAGTCGGGGCTTCTCGATGCGAGCGAAATTAAGTTGATTTCCGGCCATCGAGCGCCCTTCCATCGCCACTTTCACGGCCACTCCCAGGCCCAGCACACCTCGTCCACCGTCGCTCCTCCGTGCTCCCCGCCTCCTAATTGACTCGCCATGAAGCGCGGCTTCCTTAATAATGGAGCAATCCAGCTCCGACGGAAAGTTCTGCTCCTAATCGCCGTCGACTGTGATGTGACAAGGGAAAGCAAGCCGGAACCGCTGCAACTGAAAGGCGACGCAGATATTGAATTTCGAGGCTAAAAACACTGTGCTGCTCAAAGCGGGTATGTGCTCGTTGAGAAGAGAACAGATGGGAACGCTGCAAAGGGTAAGATCCGCTGACGAGTAGAGAAGATTCCTATGGGAAGAAGCAGCTTTTGTGATGTCTCATGAGATCTACGACTATTTCGTGTCTACAAGAGCTTCATCAAGTCGGCAGCATGCTAACTAATGGGTGTATGTCACCACATTCGTCGCTGTCGGTTTATGCTCAAACATTGGACAAGCATGGCAGACGAAGACTCGTGAACGATGAGGAACAGATTGTGACAGCCGGCCTCTTACTCTGCTGGCCACGTATTCTGAAAAGCTCACGAGTTCTGAGACGTGCAGAAACTACGTACACGTTGGTTGGAGAGAGCAGCGCTAGTGGAAGGCAACTTTCGATGTACATGGGTTCTTGTGGGTACTATTCGAAGAGATTTCTCTAATCTTACGGTACTTCGGCCGTTTGCTAGCTGAGCACTATAACACTTGCACTCAAAAAAACATCAGTTTTGCCCTGACTCTCCAGTAAGGCTAATGCTGGCCTCTCCGAAGCAGGTAGATTGGAGTTGAATAGATGAGCTTTCAGTGCACGCAATCCTAAAATTCCTGTCGATAATCCACTTCGTGACGTTTGAGGAGAGACTCCACCATACCCAGCCTGTGTTTCATGAAAGCTACCAAATTAAAAATGAAAAACAGGGAACAGGACCGGCAGAATCTGCATAGCAAACAATCGTCGCGTGCAAGTTAAATCGATGTTGCTTTATGCCCGAGGCTAACAAGCCTTCCATTCCTCTAGGATTGACAACAATTTTGGCAGACTTTTTTGGAACGGTAACATCTTGAGATGTAAATTTCCGATTAGGATGAATACGTAATGAAAGTTCCTTCCACTGCATCCAAGAAATAGCATTGGTAGTAGATCCGGAGACGAGAATCTTCGATAATGATCGGTGGCATTTTCCACAGCCTTTATTTGAATAGAAAGAAGAACAAAGTGATGGTAAGGCTGTCGACCTCCCCTGGCTGTTCTTCTATAGACAAAAGCTTGACTTTGTTTGAGATGATTATGGAAAGAGCACCGGAAAAGGTTAGTGCTTAATGAATCGATGTTGTCAGCGAGGTTGGGAAATCAGCGGCACTTTGGCTGAATACGAGAGCCGCCGATCTAATAGGAAGCACCTGCTCAGGAGATGAGTCCTCCTGAAGATCCCTGTCTCTTGTTCAACTTGGCTACTATTAGTAATAATATTTTATAAGGTGTATATCGTTAAGAATGTGAAGGAAAACCCTGCAAAAAAACTGGCTCCTAGAGCCATCCTGAAGTTATAGGTCACTCAAAGGACCATTTTTGGAATTCGATGGTCTATTGCTGGCACAGTTCGGGGAGGTAGTGAACAGGTTTATACAGAGATTAGTTCAAAACGTGATGGTGGTCTTTTAAAGAAAACAATATCACGCGTTTGCTATGTACTACGGTGTCACCAATGGATTAAGGCCCTCCCAGACTTCTGCGGCGTTGCAGCTGCCCTATCCTTCATCATAGGGCTGGGACGCAGAGCTCGCCGCCAGCGGCGTCCCTGTCCTACCCTTAACCACAACGGCGAGCGGCTTTGCTGCAGAAGTCTGTGTGGGTCTTTACCCCCTATTCGTGATCAGAAGGGCAGATCTAAAACCTTGACCTACGCCAGTTTCCCAGAAAGGGTACTGGCTGATCTTGTCATGACGTAAAAGATTCTTCAAGAAAAGGTGTTCAATCAAATTCTTGAATAGCAATCAAGAACTGGAAGATGAGGACTCCGCTAATGGGCCTTAGAACGCAGATAAGATCAGGTTGCATTATTTAGATCTTTGTGTGGATACAATCTGTTGCCTGCATGTTTATCTGAAAATGTATTTAAACCGTTTGCTAGAAGAAGTCTTTCTTCGTGATACGTCCTAAAGGCAGTTCTTGTTGGCTGTTGAAGTCCTTGTTTGCATTTGTTTCTTCTACCATGGTGACTACACTCAGGCCATGCATAAGGAGTCGAATAAGTGGGCACTGAGCCGGACGTTCTTCGGCTCCTTCACTACTTCTTCGATGCTCTTGAAAGCCCTCAAAGCCGCTCGCTTTCCCCACCGAGCTACTCGGCTAGGTCGCTCGCTGGCCATGTCGACTTCCCAACTCAGATTCACGTAGCTGGAGCGTGTTCTTCCCGGTGAGCGAGAGGTGGAGCATCAGAAAGTCGTCCGTTCCTCATGAACGTCCCCCTCGTAAGATTCAGCTGCAGCCCAACGTTCACACATACACGATCGAAGTCGGCCAGAATTCTTTTCGCTTGGCTAATGTTTGATAAGCACAATATCGTCAGCGAAACAAATGTAGTACAGTTACGGCCCCCGATCTTCACTTCTATGTCTTCCTATTCTATTTTAGATCGCGCATGACGTTTTCGAGGAGGGCACTGAAGAACTTCGGAGAGGTGACCCCTTATCAATCCCCTCCACGTTGGCATGATGTCGTTGTATTTTATAATAGAATGAGGAAATGTTGGTCATTTTCATTTTTTTCATTTTCATCAACTGTACAGCTCTCGAAGGCCTACGGAGAAAATGCCCGAATCTCCCGGCGCGCGTTGCGTGCGGAGAAAATGCCCGCGACCAGGGGAGAAAATGCCCACAACCAGGGGAAAAATGTCCGCAACCAAGGGAGAAAATGCCCGCGATCAGGGGAGAAAATTCCCGAGTCGACGAGAAGAACCTATAGCACACCATCATATGGTGAATAGCAAAAGCGCCGTAATAAAGAAAACAACTTTGAGCGGTAATCACCACTTAGGAAATTAAGGAAAGTTTGAAACTGTGGAAAAAACCGTAGAAGAGCCTTAACCGGACGTATCCGCAACGCTTCATTCGTATCAAAGCTCTAATAAGAAGTTGATCGCAAAATTTCATGTTCGAAAAACACTCTATACTTCGAGAAGGTGGCTTGAAAGATTTTTGGCGATGTGCTACACCGTAGGTTCTGGTCATTTTGATAGCGTTTTTGGTAAAACCTGGGTTGCAGCTAACCATTCAGATATTTAAATCCTTTATTAAGATATCTGGAAATATCAGGAAAACAGCAACAAAGCGAATCAAAATAGAAATCCTACTGAGAAAAACTTTAGTAAAAAAGGGCACAACAAGTATTTACGATACCAACAGTGTATCAGATGAAAATCACTTGAAAAGCAATGAACGTTTAAATATCTATGTTCAAATCCTGTTCTAGTAAAGAAGGAAATGATTGGTCAAAAATGAAGAGAAAGACTCTTCATCAGAAAGACTCAGTAAAACCTCAGTAAAACCTAAAAACCAATTTGTAAACAAATTCCTAGATAAGTTCTGCCATTTTTTCATTTTCTACTTCTCATGACTTTGAAGTACATGTACCCTAGTGTCCACTCCATGTGACGTTCATGTGGCTTAAAAACAAACTCAACAATTGAGATGACATACGGTTCCGCAGCTCAATGCTTCGAAAAGTAATTCTAAGTTACCAGGCTCCGTTGATGTGCTTGATGTGCTTGTTTTCTAGTTTTACGTGCTAGAAATTGAGATCTCGGCGAGAGCGCTTCTTTCGCTCCTTGCAGTGTTCATTTCACATAAAACACCGTTGGCACTAACTTGACCGTTCAGCATGTCTGTTAACTGTGTAACGAGAATCCTTCATTGTATTCTCCAAAGCTTCTCTATCACGGTAAGGCCATCAAGTCTGCTAAGGAAACCAAGTGATGGTGCCACAGTTTCAGTTGCCACGTTCACGATTTCTCATGCCCTCAGCTCGACGGCATGAGGAAAATACCGTATCCCTGTCCTCGTGATTACCATATGTGTTGCTGTAGTGGTTGCTGTAGTGGACCCTATCTAAAACCGCTCAGTGGCCACAGATGTTTTCTCCGCTCGCTGTGGACATTTTCTCCCCTGGTCGCGGACATTTTCTCCCATGGTCGCGGGCATTTTCTCCCCTGGTTGCGGGCGTTTTCTCCCCTAATTGCGGGCATTTTCTCTCGTAATCGCTCTCTTGTGTACTGAGTAGGAACTCCTTGTTTGAGCAGTTCTTTGATGACCGCTTCAGTCTCGACAGAGGTGGAGTTTTCTTCATAATGATGAATCTAAAGCGGAAGCTCGTACTCTCGCGGTACTTCGATGAGTTTCGTAATGGTGTGTATGTGGTTGATCGTGCAGAATCCTCTCCAAAATACTTCCTGTTCACATGGCTGTCCTTCTTCCATCGTTCTGTTAATCTATTCCTATTCAGGATGACACGGGTGAACAATTTGTAGACTACGCACAGTAGGCAGTGAATGTCTCCCCTCGTGTACTGCAAGACGGGCTTGCTGGTCTTCCACTGAAATGGAACCTTGCAGTCCGACATGTAGCGTGTGAGGAGCCGCGCCAGGGTGTTGATGAACGGGAGGTTCTTCAGGTGCTTGGGTCTGATCCTGTTGGGATACGGTACTGTACGGTTCTTCACCGACGAGATAGCGTGCCGGATCCCGGAAGGTAGGAGAAACGACACGACTCATCGATCTCGCTCAAGGGTATTTGTTAGAAAATCCTGATTCTCCACGATCCAAAAAGTAATCTTCGATCTGTCAATGTTCGATAGTCATGGAAGCGATTTTTGATTAGCAGATGATGAGAAGTTGTGCACACGATGATGCATGATCGGCCCTTAGGAAAGCGAGTCATGAAAAAACTGGACGAACTAGGGTTCGGAGGTCTGTCCCATCCTGCCTTCTTTAAGGTCACCACTTTAATCTTGGGATTTTTCAGTCCTTAACTGTCGTGGAAGAAGTATATGTAGCTTCAGGTAATTCTTATTTGGACTGGTAGAATCTGGCTCTCATTGATCATCCGATTCTCTAGCTAGTTTCCTCCAGCTGTGAGCACCATGTCCAACTGGGGCCGGATTCATCAACCGCTTACCGCCCTCTAACGGTGCGAGTACTGTCAACTCTCGATATGCCATTCATTCAGCACCAAGTTTGGAGGAACTTTTCACCGTTAAAGGGCAGCAAGCGGTTGATGAATCTGGTCCCCGGTGTGTGTTCTCTTCACCAACCTTCATGGTCAAACAAAAAAGTTTTAGATAGGTCGATTCAAATACAGCAGTCTTCTCTGGAATGGCCTTCTTATTAATCAATCATTCTAACCTTTTAATTTGGTTAATTCGGTTAACTCTGCGCACTCACTAGAGAATATAGTCAATAAATAAATGAATAAATAGAATGCCCCACAATCGATTATCTGTGCGCGAAGCACCGCAGTCGTAGGGCGACTGTCGCGTGCAGCCAGAATCAAGGTTCATGGCTCGGGTTTCTTGCCTAGGCCTAGAAAGCAGTCCATCCATGTACAGATCAAATATGTACGTATTCAAATGCCTACTGGACACTGCTTTTCGTTGAAGTTGAGTGCGTGGCACGTCCCATAGAGGAACTGGTTAGCACCGCTCTTTACTATCTTTAAGTGACCACCAACCTGGTAGCAAGATTGGTGATAGCAGAGCAAAATATAGGCTTCTTTTCTGGGATGTGAAGAGCTGTAGCACAGAAGACCAACTCGTCGGAGAGGAGATATTTTAAAGGAGAGATGGAGAGGAAGAATAGTTAATGAAAGGGCCGAAAATGTGGCGAAAAGCATTTTGCTACTCCAGTCACTAAAACAAAAGATTCAGCAAAGGAATGGGAGCAAATGCGTAGTCGCCGAGTCGCGAAATGTCGGCAGCGCCAACGTCAAGCTGCCTCAGCTAGGTGGTTGGTTAGCAGTTGGGAAATTATAAACTGTGCCCGGAAAAGTGTTTGCCACAGTGGCAGCCGCTCATTATCGGGGGAATCACTTATATTTTTGCCATTCATTGACACAAGTGGAAAAACACATAGCCATGCAGTCGCATGGACGTCATTCCTGAGCAATTGCTAATATTGGAAATAATCTGACTGCGCAGACAAAATTTCTCCATGTTGCAGTCCAAGCGGCGCCACACTCCCCACGACAGAACGACATCGAAGCAGAACTCTCTTTCCTTTACATAGTACATCAAGTGATCGGCTCTCAAAAATATAGCCGTGTTCGCATTTGAAGGACAGCAGGATCCACCACAGCTTCCCTAGGGATCGCTCGCCTTTGACTAAGGCGCAGGACAGGAGACCTTCTGGTCCTTCCAGGAAGTCACAATGAATGTCGTGGAATCGTCTGCCAGGCTATTCGCTGTGGCACATTCTTAGACAGGAAACCTGGCCAAACGCTCGTTTAATAACCTCCACGCTATTAAATGGAAAAGATCTCTTAACAGCTTCACCAGAGTGGGCACTGGCTACTGAGGTGTAGTTTTTCATTACTTGGGAAGCCAGTCACACAACAGACAAAGATTGGTTGAAGGTTTTCTCATGGGTGGTTGCAAAACACATCTATGCTTAGCAACATAAGCGTACGAAAAGGATTCACTAGATCCTATTCAGATTCTATTCCAGTTTTAGCTTTATTTAGAGCAGTTCCACTTGAACATTGATGTCAGTTTGTTTCCTTTAACAACTCTGGCTCACTCACCAGCTGTCCAGCAGAAGAAAAACAAAGAAACCAAGCGGCATGTATAATGCCGGCCGCTAGGTTTTGCTGAAATGCTGGAAAATTGGTTAAAAACGAGTGGGTATCCAGTAAACAACGTGGTTGGAGAAAGGTTCCACAAACGATTTTCGAGTGTAGGAGACACGATACAGCTTCAGGCTCCTATGAGCATATGCGCATTGCCTCCACGGACTGGCATACTACATATTATGTAATAGTATCAGCATACCCTCTATACGCTTCGCCATGCGCTCTCCTATGTCTACGTGTTTACAGCCACTCAACAGCTTGCGGACACCGCTTTCTAAAGAAGCTTTCAGGAACTGAATCAGAGTGAGGGCCCAATCAACTGCCCGTGTGCAAGGCAATGTAAAAAAAATAGTAGATGTTCGTGCTAACCAAGAACCGTTGTTCTTCGAATTCCATTTCTGCGGAATATCGCGGAGGCGGTTCTAAGGAGTGTTTGGCCTATGAAATTACTAGCTGTGGATATAATATTCAGTGCTTTGTCCTTCCCAAGAAGTCTAATGCCCACCACTTAACCTAAGGAGACGATAAAAGGTTTGGTTTAACTAAATGGAAAACGAACTTGAGATCGATTCGTGTCATACCGCGGAATCGGGCCTTACGCTGTCTGTACAGGCAACTTGATGTAGGACAACCACAAAACCAACGAAATTTGAAGGCGCTTGGGTCAAGATGACAAGACTTTTGTGAGCAGTACATCTACAATGGATGCTGATGCCCATATTCTTGAGGATCTCCCCGGTAAGGCAAAAAAGCAATCACGGCTGTTTTTGAGAAGGCATGTATAGAAAAAGTGGATCTTTCAACGTTGTCGAAGCGTTCGTGTATGTAGTAAACAGCCGTAATTCTGTTTTTGGATCCATGGATACTGCAACGTCTGGCAACCAAATGAACAGCGAACGCACAAAGGAATTTGATAACGAGGTTTGAAGGTCTCATGAAAGCCCTGTGCAACGAGCAGCGCAAGCCAGCACGAATATTTGCGGTACGAAGAAGAAATTTGGGGAGGAGATGCACAGAAGGGGAGCCCGAGGCAACTTGAAGTGTGGAACCTAACAAGTGTTAGGCTGGAAGCGGTGTGTGGGTTCTCAAAAGAGGTTTTGTCAGACACGGAACGATTGTTCGCTCGCACGAATCTCTTGACCTGAATTTAAGGCATCGACAAACTTGCAGTTCGCGGTTGTGGAAAGTTACCATAACACGATTAGACAGGCCTTGCTGAGAATATTGTAGAACTCGTCCACTTCCTTGCAGCAACTAGTGAAACCAACAGGGGGTTCAAAACAAGGGAGGGAGGGTGCTGTAACGATCTTATTTATATCACTAGAGTACTTTGTGATTTCCACAGAATCTTGTGACCAGGGTAGCTTGAGTTTCTTATGCACCTTAAAAACTTAACTGGGCACGGAGCTCTATTAAAGGTGCTATTTTAGCAGCAGGACGCAAGCAGTGTTATTTTCCATGGTCTCATTGAGATGTAGATTGTAGAAAAAGCTTAGCAGTCCATCGAGAGCCAGAATATCGCAAGAATTTCATCAGTACTTCTACAGAAATCACAAATTATTCATCCCCACTTTGCTATATATGTGGTCAGATTGTCGAACAAAATAATATCACAGTAGAACGGCAAGCATCGTTTGTCTAGAAAGTTGCACACATATCACAACTGGATGTTAGAATGAGGTAGCGAGGCGATAGGGATTCCAGTCTACGCATAGGAAAACGGGCGATGAACAAGCTCGATTCCATTGTTTACGACAGTCGTGTTCGCTCATGTGAGCAACCATTATCGAGACATGGCCCATTTAGCTTTGTATCCCACTCGAGCTGCGGAAACTCACCTTCTTAAGAGAAATGCGAACGAAGAGGTCTGTAATCCGGAATAAAGGGGCGGGGAGGCGAAGAGATCGAGAACGAGCAAAGCTAGGATTTCGGGAAACTGAAGGAGGGATTGCGAACAGTGGTGGAATTATTAAAATACCAGCTGGCTCGCGTATCCGAGTTCACGCTCTCAATTTGAGTTTTCCGCACAAGCCAGGTGAGCCTTCTACCCCTCGGCAAATAGGCGGCAGACTTGCCTGGGAAGGAGAGAACACTCGTCCATCGGCTGGCCACCACAATTCATTGCATGGGCCAAATACACGCTCAAATTGCCATTCCATTCAAGTAGAAAGCGTAGCGCATCCTAAATAAAAGGAGTTGAGAAACGCCGTCCTTAACCCAGTACCATTTATTGGAACCGAGTTTCACTATTATTTTTTATACTGTTTAACACTATTTACATTTTACATGGAGAATTACATCAGATCGAACCAAATTATTGGCAATGCTTGAACACATTTGTTTAAGCCCGGAGCGGCTGATATAGAGGCTATATGTTGTTACAGGATGTTTTGTTACGATCAGAACTCTTGCGCCAGGCGGGACTCGAACCCGCATCTTCTGCTTCCCGGGCAGCGATGTTCGCCTTACACCACCGGCGCTGTTTGACCGCACGTAACATCCGCTCCAGGCTTAAACAAATGTGTTCAAGCATTGTTACTAGTAAGGTCCTCAGCTTAACCGGTTCCATGCTGATATCAGCGGCCGGCCCATCCCCGTATCACGGGTGGGTGCTGACGGACCTCGAGGATATCGCGGATGTTACGTGCGCTCAAAAAGCGCCGGTGGTGTAAGGGGAACATCGTTGCCCGGAAAGCAGAAGATGCGGGTTCGAGTCCCGCCTGGTGCAAGAGTTTTGATCGTAATAAAACATCCTGTAACAACAAATTATTGACAGTTTATTAACAAAGCTGATTGCTCAGGAACAAACTGCTAAAAAAGACACTCATGAAAAAAGTAAAAAGAACTTTACGCGATCAGTGAATACCATTTTCAGGCCACATTGCACACTTTTCAAATGAAGTCACTCCACTAAGCAAGCGTGACGCGTTTGCAATCAAGCAGAACATCTTCCAAATCAAATTGAGCGTCCTTATCAAACTAGAGACCTTCTAATGTGGGTAGAATATTTTTTTGCTTAAAGGAAATAAATACAACCTTGGTTGGAAATTTTTAAATTAACTTCCCCATTAAGTAGAGAATTTTATTGAAATTTTATAAAAATTTTGTTTTTAAGGAAAATTTAATTTAATTTAATTTAAATTTATTAATTAAGGAAAACAAAATTAAATCAAGAATTACTTCAACCATTTAGTGTTTTAAAATAGGGGATTGCACCGTGCACTCGAACAAGTCGTCGCGATTTTATTCGATTAACGGTAAAATATCTTTTCGCGTGGAGTTACATAGGACTGAGCGGTACAATAAAAACAGCTGTAAAAAAACACATCTCCTTTCCTCACACGCCTATTACAAGTCAAACATTTACACTATCAATGCAATAAATGTAGCGGTGATCTAGTCTGAGCGCCTTCGAACACCTGTGAGATGTTGAAACATTGTTTATTGTTTATTTGTTACGACTACTTAAGACAGTCGTGTGACAACTAATTAAACGGCACTACTCAACAACAAATAACACTTCAAAACGACAGAACAATAAACATACAATTAGAACTTCAGGAGAGCCTTCTTAGCAACTCGTCTGAAAGGTTCAAAATTTTTTCGAGAGGGGTGTAAATCACTTTTTAATGCCAGGTATGCAGATCCGCCCCTAACAGTAAAAAAGTGAGCCCTAGCTCCCGATTTCGGTTTGGAGTACCAAATTTTGTAGCTACTTCCTCTGGTCCTGGATGCAATGAGCTTGTAAAATTTCGTCAATCTTATTCGCACTTGAACCGACAGAATTTTGAACACCCAGCACACATCTGTCAACAACCTTCGTGAGCTCAAAGTGCTAACGATAAGACCAAGAAATTTAATGCGAATTTCGGCTGAAGGAATTCGAGTATGGAAAAATCCATTGTACCTTACCACTAGTTTCCTGGTATAGTTGTTTTGGACACGTTCAGTCTCTTGGACATCCTTCTTCTTATGTGGCGAAAACAAGACTGTCCCGCTTTCGACAACTGGCCTAACAAACGACTTATACGCCTGCAGTAAAACTGATTTATTCGTAGTATTGAGTCCTTTAAATATCTGGTAAGTCCTATTAAGCGCTTTTTTGTTGTAAGGAAAATCCAGATCAAAACCTTATCTGCCACAGCTATAGGTAGGCTACATATCTTATAATTGGGAATAGAATTGGATTTTCCAATTCTGATAAATTTGGTTTTCTCTGTTGCTAACGGTAGCTGCCATGACTTAGACCACTTTTCAACGATGTCGATAGCTTGTTGAAGTCATTGAGAATCATCTTCAACAAATTCGCAGTATATTTTTAAATCGTCTGCAAACTGCTCGCATGCCACTCTAGAGTCACGTAGTAGGTTTGGAAGGTCAACAGTGTATATAGAAAACAGAATGGGTGTATAGTGTATAGTGTATATAGTGTATATAGAAAACAGAACTCCCCCTGCGGAACTCCGCTAGTTACATTTCTAATGGTACAAAACGCGTTTTTAACTTTCACCTGCAAAGTTCTGCCAGTGAGGTATTCACCTAGCCATTTCAGTAAAAGAGGATGTAATCCAATCTCGATTAGCTTGAACATTAATTTAGAATGGCTAATGGCTTACTCTATCGAAAGCTCTCGAGAAATCGAAGAAGACCACGTCGCAACACTTCTTCCCTTCAATTAAGTTGGTCCAATCGTTGAAGCTCTCTAGTAAATTTGTTTCTACGGACCTTCTTCCAAGAAACTCATGTTGGGATTCAGGAATTAAGAAGTTCTTCTCGACGTGCTCCACAATACAATTTTTGATAATCTTTTCGAAAACTCAGCCAAAAAGGATAACACGCAGACTGACCTATAATTTGCTGGTTCTTTAGCAGGTTCCTTTTTCAAAAGGGGTGTTACAAATGATCGTTTCCATCTTTCTGGAATCTCCAAAAACATGAGAGACTGATTATAGAGATAAGCTAATGGTTTAGCAATAACGTGTGCAACTTTTTGAACAAAGAACAACGGTATGAAATCTGGTGTCAAACTATACGATTTCTTCCACTGGCATATTACCATCATCTACTATGAACTAAGAAAAGTGGTCTGCTAGCAGGTTAGCTTTATCAATATTTGATACCGCTCTTTTGTTTCCATTTACCAAAACACCTAGTCCACCAGGAGCCGGATTCATCAACGACTTACATAACTTTAACGGCGAATTGAAAGCTTATCAAGTTAGCGATAAGCCGCTTAAAGGCTCAGATAACGCGGCTTCACCACATTACATGATAAGCTTACAATTTTCCGTTAAAGTTACGTAAGTCGTTGATTAATCCGGCCCCAGTGGGCTTCAGATTCTTACACAACAGTTGATAAAAAACTAGCCTTATCCCCTGAGTCGATAACCTGTTTTTCTAAACGAGCATTATATTTCCCAATCTTTTTCAAGAATTTTTTTGAGAAACCTTTACATTTATCCCAGTCGGAAGTGAGGTTCGACTGTCGCGCGATATTAAAGAGACATGCACGACGATCCAGCATATTTCTCAGATATTGAGGTAAACTTGTTTTTCCAGCAACAACCTTCCCGCACGGGATGAACATACTAATCGCATGAAACATGATATCCAAAAACATCTCATATTTTTTTTGGAGGTCAGGGGCAGCCTGCGCTTTGATGATGGCCCCTTTATCGACTTTTTGCTCCTGGCTTTTTTTTTGTAAAGTGACTGCCTTACTCTTATTATCAACTACGCGATAGAAAGCATGTCTCGAATTTTTGAAGAATGAGGTGACCGCTAACGCGGAAGCCACATCCTGACTTGATCCCTCCTTTCAAACTCTGAACAAGACTAAAAGTAAATACCAGTAATGCCTCGGGTGGAGCTCATGTAATACACCACCACAATTCAAAATTTTTCTGCAGAACCAAACACTCGCTCAGCCCTTCTCACCATCGTTTAAGGTAGCGGCAGTGAAACCGCTGCGTACAGGATATGCTCACTCACTGTCACAGTGATAGTATATCAGTTAGGATTGAACATTACGTTTTGTCTCACTGCCGTTCTACCAAAGTCTGCAGTAGCTACGTCGCTTCCCGTCAACGGTGGATTAGCGGCGAGCATCTCTTCCACACATGGTAAGATATGAGGCGAATTCTCAATGGTCGTACCACTCTTAGGAATTTGATGTACTGAGTAGGAACGCCCTGAGTGAGCAGGGCTTCGGCAACCGCTTCAGTTTCGACGGAGTCGATGCCTTCTTCAGGTCGATCAATGTAAGGCACAGCGGCAGCTCGTACTCTCGCTACACTTCGATGAGCTTCGTAATGGTGTGTATGTGGTCGATTGCTGGTTCCTATCCGAAAGTATGTTTCTTCGCGTGGCTGTCCTTCGTGCAGCTTCGACCGATCATATTCAGGATGACTCGAGTGAACAGCTTGTAGAGTACGGACAGCAGGCGGATCGTGCGATTGTTGCCAATGTCGTGCACGTCTCCCTTCATGTACAGCAAGACGGTCTTGCTGGTCTTCCACCGAGATGGAACCTTGCACTCCGACAGGTAGCGTGTGAAGAGTCGCGCCAAGGTGTTGATGAGCGCTGGCGGGAGGTTCTTCAGGTTTCGGGTCTGATCCTGTCAGGGCCGGGTGCTGTACGTTTCTTCATCGACGAGATGGCGTGTCGGATCTCGGAAGGGAGAACAGAGGGAACGACGTATCCATCCTGCGGAAGATGGCATGGGGGCAGGTGGACGTGGCTATCGAAGAGATCGGAGTAGAAGTCGTGGATGACCTTCTCCATGGTCCTTCTGGAAGAGGTGACGGTTCCATCAGGACGTCGGAGAGCGGTCATCTTGGTCTTGAAGTTGGCGAAGTTCCGGCGGATGCTCAACCCTCTGCTGCTCCAGCCAATACTTCTGCTCTTCTCTCCTTGAGATCTTCCTTTATCGCCGCTCTCTATAGCTTCGCAAGCTCGGACGTCAGCTGGTAGTTGCCTGACGCTCGTGCTGCTCCACGGTGGCGTATCAGCTCGAGAGTTTCCGGAGACAGACGTCTCTTAGTGGTCTTCAAGTTCTCGGCTCTATTAGCACTATCGCGTAGATGGTGTACAGAGCGGACGTATTCCTCGTTCACTTTGTTTATAAGGGTGTCCTCTCAATGGCCAGCAAGACAGCCGTAGAAGTCCCGTTGATCGATTTTCGGAAACTCCCCTTCTTGAGCTTCGCGGCCTTCTCTCCTTGAGGCGAGAAGCGGAACCTCGCGCGAAGGAGGCTGTGGTCCGATCCCATGTAGAACTTGGGGACAACGGAGACGTCGGTCGGGCAATACTTGGGGTTGAAGATGATGTGGTCGATCTCGTTGTGGAACTGGCCACTTGGAAATGCCCAGGTCCATCGTAGGGAAGGAGGCTTCTGGAACTGCGAGTTTCCATGGATGGTCTTGGTCGACATGATGAACTCACAGTCTTTCGCCTTGCTCGTTCCACTCCAAACCGTGGGTTCCGATGTGCAGTTCTCCGACGACCTTCGAAGTCCGATCTTGGCGTTGAAGTCGCCGACCTTGTAGAAGGTGTGATCTTCCTTTTCTTTTCCAGCTCCATGTAAAATGCTTCGACCCCTTCATCGTCGTAGACCGTCGTGGTCCACCTGAGACCGCACTTGGCTAAGAAGTGCTTACTTGTTAGGAAAACTCTCTAGCCATTAATTTCTCGTAGTGAAATCTTGTAGGCTGTCCGAAGACACTTATCTTTGGTAGCCTCCGGTTTCCGCTTTTGTTGCTGCATTTCACAAAAAACCGAAGCACAATAGCGTACCAGCAGAATGTCTGCAGTATGAAGTATATACACAGCATAGAGAGGAACACTAATGTCCAGAACCATGCAGTTCTTATTCGCTTCTCGGTTTGCTTCGAGATGTGGTAGTAAAAGTTGGAGCACCCGCTTGAAAGGCTGGGAACGGTTCCATTCGTTTTATGTGAAGTGGTCATGTAGCAACAATACTTTTACACCTTTGCCACAAATTCCGTACCCTAGCGGAACCTTTACTCTAGCCTGTGAGATTGTATCACATTTTTGACAAACTGCACCATTAATAACTGTCAAAAACGGTCCATGGAGAGCAGTGAGCACCAGCAAGTTGTTTGGTGCGCTGGCGCATCCCAGAAGGGATTGAATAACGCCGTCCTTTATCCTTTATCCTATAATGGATGAATACTTCGTAGCCCTGCTTTCCAATTTTGCAACAACTTCGCCGTTTCCTAGATGGAAGCCATAAAGCTCTGCGACACCAAAACTGCGCTTCTTAAACGAAAAGTGACTTCAAAGCTGCGAGTTTAAAATAAGGTTTTGCATTTTTTTGCTCAAAAATGATAATTTTTCAACGCACTGGAACAACAATTTTCCATCAAGTCGTTCAAAGGAAGGAGGAAAGAGCGAGCAAATCTGATACAACAAAACGGTAGATAGTTGCAGTTCAACATAGCTGCTATGCCCGAGCACACGCGCTGTTCCTACTGTGTGTGAAAGGGACGTGCTTGGAAAAAGTGGCTCTCCCATTTCGCCTCATGGTAAATTGTGCTCTCTGTAAATAAATAGATACCTCGTGGAGAGAGCCAGCAGCCATGACGTTCTCCGCCGCCAGCAGCGTTTTTTCCCAGCTGTCCTTCGGATAATGCATTCAGGGTCTTCTCAGGAACCGAGCCTCTTCTCAAACAGTGAGCCTTGCTTGTGTGGGAAAAAGCAGCGCGACTGCTATTTCTGGTGCTTCTCCGCAAGTGCCCGCGAAATGTCAAGCTCAGCACGCGAACTGGCTGGCACGCAAGAGCAGGCGAAAACCTCTGGCTGGCAAGGGAGTCGAATACGGGCTAAGCGGATGTCTACCGTCACATGAATTTGCCGCTTCATTTTCTTCTCATGCACATAAGCCACACCCAGCAAGTAAACAACTGGATACTCCGGATTACTAGCGGTTAAAATCAGACGGGCGTAACTGATAATACAAGTTGAAATGCGGCTTCCGAACTGGTCATTTAAAAGCAATTGGTTTGATGCTTCGAGTTCTAGTTCTAGTAGTCCAGCGACTGCTATTGGAGATAAAAGACAATATCATGGAGCCGAAAAACTCTCCTCAAACATTAGCCAGTCGGCTAGCCTGACAGATCTCACCTCTATCTTCTTCAAGAAAGAGATGTGTGATCCTTAGATGGGCAGTGTTGTAATGCTTTCAACATGTCCATGCTCCCAACACAAACTAGCGGAAACACAGATTGGAACGAAGCTGGCACCAAATCTATCTGACAGGCCTTACAGGGTACTGTACATCTTTTGTGGAAGGGACTTATCAGTTAAGGATGGCCAGAATTCGAAGTCTTCCTTGAACTCTAGGCGAGGTTGTTATCTGCGTTTATTGGGCCTACGTTCTTGCGGATTCGTCTTCTTCAGAGCCTCAAAACAAAGAAATAGACCTAGCTGTGACCACTCGATCAGAGCTCTCCTCACCTACTGGATGTTGGGGCCAATTATACGCACACAAGATTAGAAGGAGATAGCAATCGACCTCCCGTAACCAAAGATCGCCAGACGATCAGAGCAGTAGGGCTCGTGAGGGTACCAAAGGAGATGGTACCCTGAATAGAATGCTAGCTGGAGATACGGCATGAGCTCCGGGGTTATATTGCCTTGCGATCCTTGGTTAGGTGAGATCGATTGCTGTTTCCTTCTCATCTTGCTTACGTCTAACTGGTCTCAAATTTCAGCAGGAAGGATCGCTTCCTTAAGAGTCTCAAAGAAAATAAGTGTTAGCACTCGATCAGAGTTTGATGAGGCGTCTGTGCGAGTGGTCACACTTATTCCCTTTGAGACTCTGAAGAAGGCGATTCTACGGCGAAGCGGCGAAACGTCAGCCTAATAAACGCTGATAACAACCTCGCCTACAGTTCAAAAAAGAACAACTGCGAATTCATCATCATGCCGAAGTTTATAGAAAGTCAGACATGGCAACGGCCAGAATGTCCTAAAAATGTGTATCTAGAGGACGCTTAAGATGGAGAAGGGCTTTGTTAGACCACAATTTTCAGAGGGCTGGAGGAAGCATTCCGAGGCAGCACCGGTGCTAGAACAGCCAGCATCGATAAGTCGTCACTTGGTAGCATAATTGATAGGCTGATACGTTGCACAAGGACTTATCTTCATCACTGATGGTGAGTCTTGGTTGTCAGATAGAAAATCTCGTTCCGAAATTGTGTTTGATTTTCCTCACAGATATTGCCCAGCGGTCCCAATGCAAACCATATGACGAGAAATCCAAAAAATTTCTTGATTTTTTAAATGCTCTAAACATCTCCAACACGTTACTAAAGACCCATTGCTCAGGTTATCATTACTTTTACATTACTTCGCTACAAAGACGAGTTATAGCTACCATTTCCGAAATCTCACAACACCATTTGCTCAGGCTTATCATCATACTTCGCGATAATTAACTTAGCGGCACATCACCGTTATTGTAACGAACGGCTTGTCGTTCCCCAATGTGAAGCACGAAACACTTTTCTGGATTAGCTGTCAAGTTGGATTCCGATGCCCATTGGTATATCTTCATCAAAACAACGCTTAACGCTAAACATGTTTCATCATATTCTTCTCGATCGCAAACTCCATATAACATGATGTCATCAGCATAAGCTTGAACCTTGACATTAACAGACCTAGTTATGACATCAAGAACATCGGCCGTGTATGTACAAGAGGAAAGAAGAAGTGACCACACTTCACTTTGAGGAACTCCACTAGTGCACATACGCGTATCAGAACACTCAACCCCCACTCTAACAGTCGTAGGTCTGTTCTCCAAATAAGAAGCGAACCAGCCTAGATGGTTTCCATTGACATCCAAGCCACGCAGCTTGTCGAGCAATTTCGGAGGATACACCTTGTCGAAGGTACACATAGGCCGTTCCGGCCTACCGTTGAGATAATTTCCTGGTTAGACAAGTCTATGTGAGTTAGCAAGTGGCTCTGTACTTGTACGCCAGGTGGTGGTTCAGTAGATCGACCTCCAACTTGGGTAATTAAAAGTTTATAAATAAATTACATAAATAATATAAATCACGAATATACAGACAATAAGAGAAAAGGGTCAAATTTCTAATTTATTTAATTGATATCAGCTCCGAAGCCAGTAATTGTGCTTCGTGCTTTGTGAGCTGTTATCGTGCACTTTTACCTAAACCTATTTAACAGTAACATGAGGGATAACAGTGCCAACAAAGAAAATGACAAAAGAGCGGAATGTTATAGTACGAGGAGCCTTGCGTCAGGAGAAGGCTGCTGACAATACACATTTAGTCAATAGCGTTGGTACTCTCGCGCCCTGTGGCCACGGCGCGTGGATTCGGACGGAACCTTGCAGGACGGGAATTTTAGGCCAGAAGGAGACTTCAGACGACTGGATTTTCGTTCGTGGGACGGCCGCCCTCTCGCTCCGACCCGCCGCGCTCGTCGCTCTCCGACCCCCCCCCCCCCCATCTTCTCACTCCGGTTCTTACGTATCATCGTATCTTTCTCGTTTTCGTTATTGTGTTCGTTAGGTTTTCCAATAAACTGTTGTTTATCCGTGTGTGTTCGTGCCTATCGCAGGGGTAACTCCCTGTATATCTTGGGCACCGAAACTTAACTTGGGAACCAATCCGGTGACCCAGGTTTAAATAGATCGGCACAACACCGGGTGGAGAACAGTTTGTTAGGAAGCTCTCTGCCGCGAGTGGGTGCCGTCTTGTTGCCATTTTTTTCCGATTTGCCTGGTACGTGGACATTCTTAAGGGTGTCCGCTGCAGGCTAGTGCAACGGTAGTGAGGCGTGGTGAAGGCTGCATAGCTTTGCACGTTTCGGCTATCGTGGTGGTTCTCAGGCTCTCCCTGAGTGAAAATTTGCACTGGCAGGGGGAACCTCTGTGCAATTTTTTTTTGGAGTGACCAATCAGAGGGAGCTTGAGAACCATGGCAACGACACCCAGTCGCGGGTCGGGCGTTGACATACCTGTTTAGGGCAGAGGAAGGCAAGCTAAATCTGTCTGTTTCAGATCAGCGCGGTGCGCTGCCTAACATGTCTAACGCCGACCGAATGGATGCGATGATGGACGGAGAACTCGAGGAAGAGTTCCGCAAGTTGTGCGGAGGGGAGAACGAGAGCAGCACCCTCCAGGTATGTGCTCAGGTGGAAAAGTCCATCAAGGAGGTTGGTGTGCTGGTGATGGCGGAGGTCGCCAAGTATATGCGCTGCAGTAGCCCGAACAGGGAAGCAATTGAGGCAGTTGCTCAGGCCGCTATGGAAGCTGCGCTGGAGCTGCTGCAGAAGTTGCTGGGCATTGCAAGCACAGCGCAGTTTTGGAAAAGTAGACTCAGACGGTAGTCGATAGTCTGGAGTGTGAGAGCCGGGCTGATCTTGTGGAGAAGCTAGCTCAGTTGATCCAGATTAGCGAGTACGTGAGAGTGGTGGTGGGTGATAAGGAACTGTCACTTAGCGAAATGCCCGAGTTGCTAGAAAAAACGTTTGTGATAAACGTTTCTTTGCAGGAGGCCCTTGACCGACAACAGCAGGAGTTGTCAGAGCTCAGGGCCATGCGAAGTCGATTCGAGGCGCAAGAGCGTGAACTGCAAGAGTTGAGGAACCAGATGGCCGCGCCGGCGAGCGAAGCTGTAGAAGCTCTAGCACAGGATTCGCTAGGTACGCGTAAGAGAGGTGTCGATGCTTTGAAAATGCTACGGTCTGGTGCGATCAAAACAGAAACTGCAGTGTTTCAGAATGGCTACACCGGATGTGTGCAAAGGATGGGATCGACATTCAGGAGGCCCAGGCACAGTTCGTCACACCGTGGACAACGGAGGAGAATGACCGGTAGGTCCGTAGTCTCCAGTAGCAGTGACGAAAGTGGGGCTGAGAGCAGCGTGAGAGGTAGTGTAAGTACCATGAGTGATGATCAAGGAAGTCATATGGCGCGGTACTTGAAATACATCGCACTGCCCGAGGTTCAAGTGTTCTCCGGAAATGACGCTGCGTATAGTTTCAACAGTTTCCTAGACAGCTTTGAGTTTAAGTATCCTAGGGAAGCCAGGTCTGATGCAAAGCCTTGGAAGACGAAGAGAATTCGTATGATAGGCTGAAAGAGACAGCAATGCGCATAGAGCGACGAAATGCGACATTGCGCTTCCAGGAAATGAAGATCGAAGATACTAGGCATAGAAGTGAAGGAAAGAACTCTTAGTCGCCTATATCGGTAAGTAGTAAGTCGGGGTTTAAGAAGGAAGGAACCCAGACCGGCGCTAAGAAGAAAGCGCCCCCGGTGTGCTACAAGTGCGAACAGCCGGGACACATCGTAAAGGAGTGTTCTAAGAAAACGTCCCTGGCTAAAGCAGAGAGAAGTAAAGAACCAACCCTTCTATCAACAAGGCTATTACAACCATCGTTGAGGTTCATGGGCCTGGGGTGTAACATGCATCTAAGACGTCGTGTCCACTATTTGGAAGGAAGTACACCACGTCCGTAGAGATCCTTGGTAGAACTTGGCTAGGACTCCTGGACACAGGATCCGAGGTATCGATCGTGCCGGCTAGTGTCTTGCTGAAGGCTTGGGATAACGGAATCGACATAGATCGGAATGTGAAGGAACATCCGAGTGATGAGTCGGTAAGGGTTTATGACGAGTCTGGCATAGCGATGGACGTTATCACAGTCGTGGAGCTTGACATATGTGAGAGTGAACAACCCCATACCGTGGTGAAGGGAAAGATGTACGTGACTAGGTCAAATGACAGTGTAGTCATACTAGGAACCAATATTCTGCCAAGTCTGGGATACGACCTATGCAGAGTGCGACCCGTGAATAAAGGAGAGGAGCCGATGCATACGCAGACCGATGGAAAAGTGCGTCAACAAACGTATTCCCGACACCCAGAACGGGTTGTAAGAGAAAGCAAGTCAGCGAAGGTGGCTGCGAGGACGTATGCAGCACCAAAAGCAGTCACTTGGGTACAGCTAATGTTATGTGACCAGAATAAGGAGTGTTTGCTAGTGTCATCTAATACATGCATACATTCTGGCGTATGCAAGTCAGGAGAGGATGGTATAGTCGAAGTACCCGTAGTGAACCGAGGTGAGGAACCAGTAGTCCTTTGGGCAGGGCAGTCCATAGGTAGCTGGGAAGAGAAGTTAGAGGAGTGGGAGGAAGCCTCCCCGGAGGACTTCTCAACCGACTTGATGTCGGTACCGCGCCAACCGCTACCAAAAGGGGATAGACTTTCCGTGCTCAAGAAGGCGTTGCAGGAGAATAAAAGCAGTGAAGTGATTCCTGTGGAAAAATGGAATATCCTCAGGAAATGTAACGACGTTTTCGCCGTAGATGAGAACGAACTTACGCAGACCCGTCTCGTTACTCACGACATAGATACAGGCGATACGGCACCCATAAGGCAAAGAACGCGGCCGGTCCCGATTAGGGTTAGAGCGAACTCAAAGCCATTTTAGACGGATTCCTTAAGCTAGGGATAATCGAGAGATCACAGTCACCATGGGCATCGCCAGTCGTGTTGGTAAAGAAAAAGGACGGCTCTTTGCGACTATGTGTCGACTACAAGGAGCTGAATAAGCATACCAGACAGGATGCTTATCCCTTGCCAACGGTAGACGTTGTGCTGCAAAGTCTTCAAGGGAAAAGGTTCTTTACCAGTTTAGACCTTTGCTCGGGATACTGACAGATCCCTCTCTCGCAAGATGCTCGGCCCAAAAGCACGTTTACCACCTCCGAAGGTCTATTTGAGTTTACGGTGTTGACATTAGGCTTGAGCACGTCCCCCGCAGAGTTCCAACGTGTGATGGATCGAGTACTGGGAGGAAGGAAAGACCAAGAGGTGTTTGTGTATACAGATGACATTCCGATTGCCACAGAATCCGAACAGCGCCATTTTGAAGTGTTAGAGGAGGTGTTACATTCATTATCATTCATTAAGGGCGGCGAACCTAAAACTGAAGCCTCAGAAATGCGTCCTTATGGAAAAGGAGATAGCGTTTCTAGGTCATCGAGTAAGTGGTGAGGGTATACATGTTGATTCGGATAAAGCAGAGAAAGTGCAGCAGTATCCCAAACCAACGAATCTGGCAGAAATGAGGACGTTCCCAGGCCTCTGCGGTTATTATAGAAAATTTATTTGGAATTTTGCTAAAATTGCAAGGTCGTTGTTTGACCTCACTAGCCAAAGGTCCCCATGGAAGTGGGGAGAAAAGCAAGACGAGGCGCTTGTGAAGCTAAAGCAGGCCCTCGTAGATCCACCCGTCCTTGCGCAGCTGGACATGGATGGCGCCAGAAGCGGACACCGACCATTCGTCATCTATACAGACGCGTCTCAGTACGGCATCGGCGTCGTGCTGAGCCAGTCTGGGAATGATGAACTTTTGCATCCGGTGTACTTCGCGTCGCGAAGTCTTATGAAGGCCGAGCGAAATTATCATGTGACCGATGCAGAAGCGTTGGCGGTGGTTTTCGCTTTATGCAAGTTCCATTTCTTTGTGTACGGCATGGAAGTGGTAGCACGTACTGATCACCTCCCTTTGACAGCGTTGTTCAAGCGCACCAACATTTCAGGCCGTGTGTTAAGATGGGCTCTAGAGATCCAGCAATACAAAGTGCGGATTGAGTATGTAAAAACAAAAGCCAAGCCGGTCGCGGATGCGCTCTCAAGAGGAGTGCCTTGCCTGGCCCGAAGCGGTGTGGAAGCCGCATGTCAGGAAAGGGTAGTGTGTACAGTCAGTTCCGAAACCCCATCTCATTGGTTACAAGAACTGAGAGACGATCCTGTATATGGAAAGATAATCGCCTCGTTGCAGGTCCAGAGGGTAGACCATGAAGTACGGTTACCCAGAAAGAACAGACGTTTCAAGGTTATCGACTTTGTCTTAGATGAAGGTGACCTAAAGCTGTTAACTGAGAACGGGGAGGCTGTGCGAGTAGTACCCATGTCCAAAAGACGGGAAGTCTCCGAGGAAACCCATAAAGGTAATCTGGCAGGTCATTTTGCCGCGAAAAAGATCCTAAGTCTGTTACGCAAAAAAGTGTTCTGGGAGGGAATACACCAGGACATTTCCAAGTGGCTCAAGGAATGTCTAGAAAATTTCCTTGCGAATCCCACTCAGGTTCTCGTGCCGAAACTGAAACCCGTGGTGACGACCAAACTCTTCGATATGGTTTGTGCCGGCATCCTTGAGATGGGATTAAGTGCATCTGGCATGAAATATGTGTTAGTACTTGTCGATCACTTCTCCAAGTGGCTTGGTGCCTATGCACTTCCGGACAAGAGCGCTGCTTCCGTGTCGACCACTATTTTCCAAAGATGGATTTGTGAAAATGGTCGCTGGCCTCGGCAGATTCACTCCGACCAAGGAACCGAGTTTTTGAATCGAGTCGTGGAGGAGCTCTGCAAGATCGCGGAGCGTATGTGGCGCCGGAAATGTCGTTTCCTAGGAAAGTGATGTTCGATTCGGCAATATTGACGAGCTTTTTCCCTGACACTTTAATGTTGAAAAGAAGGAATCGCTCGAGGACTATGTGAAGGGAATTAACTTGAGACCCAAAATCCTTGTCGAAGACAATGATGCCGTCGAGGTACGCCAGACAATTGTCATCCAGGCCGTAGAGGATTCGCCACATGGCACGACAAAGGTAAGCCTGGGGCTTACCTTTGCCTTTGTGCGTAGCCCAAATGGCAGATAGACGAACTGGTAGACGCCGCGATGGGTAGCCCATCCAGTCTTTGCTTGACCCTCGGAGAAAAGAAGAAGTTACATGTATCCCGAGGCTAGATTGAAGGAGGTATAGAAACGGTTGCCGGACACTCGCTCAAACAGTTCTTCAATACTCGACAGTGGGTAGCGATCTGGGATGGGGAAGTCGTTGAGGGGACGAAAATTGAGGCAAACCCTTATTGAACCGTTCTTTTTCTTTACAAAAAAGGTGTTGTGTTCCCAGAGCGGGTCACTTTCCACTATCCTTCCGGTTTGGAGAAGTTTGCGATGTGGTCAACCAATTCTTTTGAAGGCGAGCGGGTGTCTGTGCAGGGCGGTAGCGAAATGGTGGTACCTCAGTGGTTGTTTTAGCAGTGATCAAGGTGTGATCGTATAAACCCAGATCATGCGAACAAGAGGAGATACGATTTTTAAATCCAGTGAAAAGATTGTGCAATATACGACGTTGTTTGTTGGTAACGTCGGCCTTGTCCAAACTAATTTGTAACGGTAAATTGTGTGGCGGGGATGGTTCCTGGTGAAGAGCTTTGATTGATGGGGTTCTGCTAAAAACAATGCGGTGGTTCTACAAGAGTATCCGAAGGCAGATAGGGAACGGGTTCGGCCGTGGTCAAGCATTGGTCTTTGTAAATGATGTGTGGTGTGATTCAGTAGGGTTGCTGAGGTACAGCCGAGAGGTAGGGGCAGGGTCAAGCTTGAGGTTCGGGAATCGAAGGGGGGGGGGGGTCGTACTGTAGCCTCGAATGGAGGGGGGGGGGGGGTCGTACTCACTCGGTTTTGGCAGAGGACTCTCTCCAAATTCAGGTTTTTAGATGATGTTTGCATCTATCAATAAGTTGTTTTTTCCAGTTGTAACTACGACAATGCGGAGATTTACAAGCACTTGTGTTTCCAGGAGTTAAAAAAATAGGATTGAATATCAAAAAAAAATTAATGCCGATCACTGTGCAGTGAAAAATAAGGATTTCCTTTCTGCAGATTTATAGTCAAAGAGAGATTTTCATTTTTTCAGATTTTCCCAGGACGTCATGGACACGGTAGTTTTCTGCCTAATGAGCGACATATACTTCAAGAATTGCACTCTATAGAATTTCAGGTGTTAATTACTGATGACGACCTAAGTGCTTTCCCTACAAGATCTTTGAAGCGCTCTTCGAGTCGATGACGGAATGGCAACCAAAGGGCGGACTTGCTTGAAAAGTAATTTCTCTCCTGCAGGAAACAGCATCAGAAAATGAAATCGCACCCTATAAAATTTTAAGCCCGTTTGACACACAGTGATAAAACTATGTTTCTCTGAAACGACATTCTATATGATCAGACGTCTCGATTTACCGAAAAGATATCGACACACTAATCACATGGAACATGTTACTTTCAGAAACTGCCTTTTAAAGCATAGAAAACACATCTACTAAAACTTTATGAATTTTCCAGGAGCCCAAAAAATCTCCGTGTTACGGCAGTTTACATGCGGCTACTGCGTTCTCTGACGTGATCAATCGCAATTGAAATATGGATGGACTTGTCGCTGGAAAATTTTTTTCTGCCTTCTGAAGGACAGGACGACAGAGAGTGGAACTGTATCATATAAAATTTTAAGTCGTGCTTAACATACACATAACATACTTAATTGTGATTTTCTGGATAGAACAGATTGAATCGACCTCTGGGCGACTTTGCACCAACGTCATCGGAGCTAAAATTGAACGTTCACAAAAAGGTTCATAACTCGGTAAGTGTTTCGAATGTTGAAAATTCCTTAGCATTTCGTGAAGAAAATAAAACGCACTTTCTCATCTTGTAAAAATCGTTTTCCAAAAAAGGAGTCGTCACGCGTGGCGGTTGGTTCAATTTTGAGCGAAAAAATTTGAAGTGGCTTCATAAAAATATTCATAACTCGACTAATTTTTCGAAATTTAAAAATCCCGCTAGCTTTTCAGAAACTACAGGAAGAGCCCTTTCTTGCTATATGAGAATTAATGTTCAAAAATTCGGTCTTCATGCCCGGCAGGGGAGGTTCAATTTCGGTTCCATGTCGCAAAAATACGTACCGAAAATCGAACCACCCCCGCACCGCATGAAGATCCCTTTATTGGAAATCGGTTCTTATATGGTTAGAAAGCGTATTTGCTCTATTTTTTGAAGAGAAAGATATGATCAATTTTTGCAAGTCGTGAACTGAATCCTTCACCGACGTCATTGGAATGATTTCACAAAAATATTCATAACTCGGTTATTTTTTAGAAATTCAAAAATCCCGCTAGCTTCTTGAAATGTAGATAAACAGCGCTTCTTTATGGTTACAAACACTTTTAGCAATAAAAGGATCTTCATGCGGGGCGGAGTGGGTTCGGTTTCTGGTCGATTTTTGCCGAAAATCGACCAGAAATCGAACCCCCTTCGCCCCGCATGAAGATCCCTTTTTTGCTAAAAGTGTTTGTAACCATAAAGAAGCGCTGTTTATCTACATTTCAAAAAGCTAGCGGGATTTTTGAACTTCAAAAAAATAGTCGAGTTATCAATATTTTTGTGAGATCACTCCGATGACGACGGCGAAGAGTCGATCCGCAATTCAGTTCACGACTTGCAAAAATTGATCTTATCTCGGCTATTTTTCCGAAAATCAAAAATCCCTCTCGCTCATCAAAAAATAGAGCAAATACGCTTTCTAACCATATCAGAACCGTTTTCCAAGAAAGGGGTCTTCATGCGGGCGGGGGGGGGGGGTTCGATTTTCGGTACGTATTTTTGCGACATGGAACCGAAATTGAACCTCCCCTGCCGGGCATGAAGACCGAATTTTTGGACAGTAATTCTTATATAGCAAGAAAGTGCTCTTTCTCTGATTTTTGAAAAGCTAGCGTTTTGAAACTTCGAAGAATTGGTCAAGTTATGAATATTTTTGTGAAGCCACTTCAATTTTTTTCGCACAAAAATCGAACCAGCAGCCACGCTTGACGACTCCTTTTCTGAAAAACGATTTTTACGCATTGAGAAAGAGCGTTTTATCTTCTTCTTGACAGGCTAGAAGAATTTTCAAAATACGAAAAACTTACCGAGTTATGAACCTTTTTGTAAACGTTTAGTTTCATGCTCCGATGACGTTGGTGCAAAGTCGACCTGAGGTCGATTCATCCTGTTCGATCCAGAAAATCATGATTTTTTTTCACTGTGCATTGATCATGACTTGGAAGTTCTTGTGGCAAAACTTTATTCGTATGGGTGGTCTGCTTCGACTAAAAAAATATTTTTTTCATGAAAAACGGGAATTTTGCTTACGATCCATCCTAATTATATCGTCATCGCAGTTCCGTCATCGCTGCGGAGAATCTTGTTTTTTGCTGTATCATGTACAGAACTGGGGTTTTTTAGCTCCATTTTCGTTTTTTATGACGTTTTCTTAGGATGGGAGAACATTATTTCCGAGAGAAGTCCATCGTCCATCCTTCCTTTTTCAGCTCCATAATCGATTCGAGGAACGCTTCAAAAAATTTATAACGAAAGCACTTAAGTCGTCGTCAGAAAGTAATACTCAAATTTTTATATAACACAATTTCGGAGCACAATTTCAGATGCAAACGTCGCTACTTCAGGTAGAAGAATGTTCCGTGTTCATGGTGTCCTGAAAAAAACTCCATAAATTGAACAGTGATGATTGGAAACTGCTACCAAAAGATCTTTATTTTGAAGTGTCGAAAATAGCGTTCAAAATTTTAAAGAATTTTATTGTGTTTTGAAAACATTATTGATCAGGGAACTCGTTTGTCCTCTTCAGTGCCGAAGCCGCACCTATAAAGAAGAATCTATTAGAGAGTTCAAACTGCACAAGAAACCTTGAAAAAATCAAGAAATACAAGAAATAGAACAGTGGAAGAGAGAGGGAGGGGGTCGCACAAATTCCGCTTCAGAGGGGGGGTCGTAAATTTCCAGCAAAAATCGAACCCCACGCTTGACCCTGGTAGGGGGTCGGAATACAATAGGTGCTACTAGAATGTTGTCGTCAGCTAGAAGCGTGCCATGGTTCATCCAGGTGCCGTCCTGCGAAGCCAATGAGTCCGCTACGCAACAAGGGACGAGGCATTCTGAAATGGGAGGCAGGACCACAGTTGTTGCGACTCGACTCGTACAACGGGAGGAGGACTAGATTGCAAAGGATCGGATCGGCGATGGTCTTTGGGGGTAGAAACTATGGGAACGGTTTCTTCGTCCACGAGAAAAGCATGCTTCGAGTATTCAAAGGCCCAAAAAGGTAGTCGTTACAAAATATCGTTAGCCAAAATGAGGTTATATGTGTCCTCCGTTCTCGGAATACTCTCTTTTTCTTTAAAGTGCACAACCTGCGGAAAAAGTTCCAATCTGCAGGAGAACCGGTGCACATCCAATCTGCAGGGGAGCCGGTGTACATCCTACAAACCGAAAGGGAATGCCGGCCATGCCCAAAGCAGCCGAAACTTTAGAGGGTAGATACAGAGATACACCAGTGGCCGTATTCATGAACGTTCCCGGGAACGTTCAAGGCTTCCCGCGGGAAGCGACCGGGGCGGGAAGCAAAATTTCGTATTCATGAACCTGGCGGGAAACAACGGGAGCCTCCCGCGCCGATGGCGGGAGGCTCCCGGCCTACTCGCACTCAACCGTTCGGGAACACCGGGAAGCTGTCAATGAAGAGGTGTGTGTAATTGCACGCAATAGGATTTCGACGGCTGTTTTGGCATCGAAAGCCATCTTAGCGGGGAGTTATCTTCGCCGTTCGTCACGTAACGTTTTCCTAGGCCATCATCGAGGGTGGATATTCTCTTCCTATCAAGTGCGATTGCCGCTTTCGCAATTTATTAGTATAAATTGCTTGTTAGTTTAGGAAAGAGATAAATTGAAAGGCAAGTGCTTCAAAATGCATAACACTAGACGACATTTGACACTTCTAGCCATGGTGAATCAAAACTCGAGAATCCGCACGAAGAAAATGAAGAATCGACAATCTTCAATGTTCCGGACAGCTAAAAGTTTTCCTGCTGAGAAGTGCAGCTAAAATATGCTCTGCAATCTATGTTAACCTAGAAATGCAGAGTATCCCAGAAAATGTCGTCACTGTCTTATAGCCTACTTTAAAAAGCAGAAAAAACAAACTTCCAATGGCTGGCTACGAGACGTTGAACCATATGGGGCTTTGATGAGACAACAAAAATTCTCTAGATTTGCAACTTTTTGATAGAAACGTGTTTTTTTCAAGCCGTCTCAGAGGTTGAGCGCGGTAAAGGATCAAAATTATTAGCGATCTATGTAACGAACGATGAAATTATGCTTCATGCAAGCTATACGCGAATTTTTGGCTGATCATTGAGTAATACTTTCCAGTCGCAAATAAATTTTGGAGCGGATCAGAGCTGACTTTGTTGAAGAATTTCACGGATTCATCACAAGGCAGCGATCGTCTACCCGAGATGCACTATGCAATTTTCACTTTTCTGCATTTGAGTCTGGTGGTATTTGAATGCCGTTTCGGCCTGCGTAATGCATTCTCGCACCACTCGAAATCATGTTAGCCTTTTATTCGTTGTACACAAGTCTGGCGTTAAATTACCTAGAGATCGTTGAGGAAGACCTTCGTAGAGGCAAAGAAATTGAACCCTACCTTGTTCGAGCATATATTTGCAGTTCCACTCATGTAATGTCTAAAAAATTGATAAAGCAATACCGTCAAACACTCCACACACAGATTCTGAACGGCTGCAGAAGGTGCCTATTGTCCAAAATTAGGCAAAAAATACACAAACTTGAGCGCGCTAGATGTGAGCGTCTGGTCACATTTACGAAAATTTACGATTTACGACTCAAAAATTGTCGTGAATCGTAAAAAAAGTCGTAAATCGTAAAAAAAAAAATCCTCAAAAGTCGCCGTAAATCTCAAAATCGTAAATAGTAAATCGTAATTACGCACACCCCTGGAAATTTAGGGAAGAGGTAACGCAAACTAAACTCCCGACTTCTTCTTCTTCTTCTTCAGCGTTTGTCCCGCATCGTAGCGGGGTCCGCTATTCTGGCGCTATGACGCCACCTTTCCCGATCCAGCGCTAGATCAGGGTAAACACCAGTAATCTTCAAGTCCGCATTAACGTATCTAACCAGCGCTGCTTCGGGCGCCCTCTAGGCGCTTTCCTATTACCTCGAAGTTAAGGCCTATCTTGCGGAAGCTGTCTTCCTTTCCACGCAGAACGTGGCCGCACCATCGCAAGCGAGCTTCGCGCATCTTGTTGGCTATCGGCGCGACACCGAACTTCTGCCGAATAGCGTCGTTTCGAATGCGGTCCATGCGCGTGACTCCAGCCGTCCAGCGCAACATCTTCGTCTCCATGACGCTGAGGCGCGTTTCAACTTCCCTGGTCGCAGGCCAACACTCAGCGCCGTACATCGCTACTGGCCGGGCGACTGCTCTGTATATCTTCGACTTCAAGCGCTCTGGTATCTTCCTATCGCAGAGCACCCCAGTCAACGAGCGCCACTTGGACCAAGCTGCACTCACGCATGAATTCACTTCAATCATCAGTTTGCCGTCAGACGTGACTGCTGATCCCAGGTACTTAAAGACCGAAGTGCGTGGGAGCTCAATGCCGTTAACCTTGATGGAGCTGGACTCAGTAACGTCCGTCGTTAGATATTCGGTCTTCTTCACGTTCAATTTGAGTCCAAACCGCTCCAAGCGATCACACCAAGCTTGCACCTCTCGCTCGAGTTCATCTTTATCTTCGCTAGCGAGCATTACGTCATCAGCATAAAGCAACATCCAAGGGACGGGGTTCTGAAGGTATCGTGTGATGGCATCCATGACGACAACAAAGAGGAGTCAGGGAAAGCGCAGAACCCTGATGTACCCCGACAGAGATGGGAAACTCCATCGAGGTTCCAGCTGCAGCTTGAACTCGACTCTTTGGACAAGAGTAGAGAATTCGCACCCACTCTATGAGCTCTTCAGGAACTCCATGATGTCGCAAGGCGTACCATATCACTTCACGCGGTACGCGGTCAAAGGCGTTCTCTAAGTCGAGGAAGGCGATATGCACCGACTTCTGTTTTTCGCGATGCTTCTCTATCAGGAGGCGGGCGGCGTGTATGGCATCAATGGTGCCACAGCCAGCCACGAAGCCGCACTGATTGCTGGAAAGCTGGACGATGTCACGAATTCGTCCGTCGACAATTCGCTCAAAGATCTTCATGCTGTGCGAAAGCAAGCGAATCGGACGGTAATTGGAGCAGTCTGCAGGACTGCCTTCTTCTTCCAAATCGGAATCGTCGTACTTTGGCGCCAACACTCAGGCACTTTTTTCTCCGCCACAACCTGATTAAAGAACTTCGCCAACCACTCAGCAGGGTACCAAAACTTCGACTTTCACAAATCAGCTGCCACGTCGTCGGGCCCAGTCGCTTTGCCTGGCCTCATCTTCTTCAAAGCCGCTTCAATCTCCTCCACGGTGATCTTCTGAACGGGGCCGTGGGTTGGAGCCGTTGAGGGGATGGCCAGATGATGAAATTCTACTGCAGAGATTTCCTCAAAGTAATCGCGCCATCGCTTCAATGCCTGCTTGCGGTCCATAAGAAGATGGCCGTTCTCATCATTGATGCCGAAGAACTTCTCGATGTCCTCGGTCTGGCGATGGCGATTCTTTGCAAGTCGGTACACATACCGCTCACCATCGCGAGACTCGAGCCTCTCGTTGACATCTCCATAATCAGTGGCTTTTGCAACAGCCACGGCCTTCTTTGCAGCTTTCTTCGCTTCTTGGTACTTCCGTCAGTTATCGGCTGTCTTTTCGCCGACAAACACGTGATATAGCGTCTTCTTCTCTCGAACTTTGGCGTTCACGTCATCTGTCCACAGCCAGGCCTGCTTGTCGACCTTCCGTCGTCCAGGCTTCGTGATGCCGAGCTCCGACCGTGCAGCGTGACGAATCGCGTCGGTGGCCTTCTCCCAAGTTTCGTCGACAGTCGTGACTGTCGGTAACCGTGCGCGAGAAATCACAGCTGCTTCCTTCCCTCTCGTTCGCCACCACTTGATTCTTGCTGCACCGCATCGCTCGACCTGCTTCAGCCTCGGAGGGGCGATCTTTAAAGTACAGATCAGCGGTCGATGCTGTGGGGCGACCGTCTCCTACGGCACGACCTTCGCGTGACAAGACTTCGGTCTCGATCCTTCACAAGGACAAAGTCTATCTGAGTCCTGCTGTTCCCGCTATAGAACGAAATGAGGTGGGAATCGCGTTTGCGAAATACGGTGTTCATTATGGTGAGGTTGTGCGATTCCGCATATTCAAGGATACGCTCACCATCTGCGTTACGCGACCCGTAACCGAACCCACCATGACAGCCGTACCCGTCTTTCGTCGCGCCGACGTGCCCATTGAGGTCACCAGCGACTATGATGACATCTTTCGACGGTACCTCTGCTGTCTTCTCATCAAGCAGGCTCCAAAACTCTTCCTTGGCTTGATCCGAGCAGCCAGGCTGCGGAGCATACGCAGAGAGAAGTGATAGAGACGCTCCTTAGCGACAACAACGATCTTCATCAATCGATCGTCAAAGCGCTCAACGCTTACAATCGAGTCACGAAATCGTTCGGAGACGATTATTCCGACACCACTGGTGGTCCTGGGACTTCCACATATAACGGCCTTGAAGCCTCGTCCTATTTCCCTTGACTTGCGGCAGGCCCACCTCGTCTCCTGCACCGCACAGAAATCAACTCTTCTACGCTCCAGTGCTTCAACCAACTCGCACGAGCGGCCCGTCAACGTACCCACATTCAGCGTAGCCACGCGGGTCCTGCTTACGTTACGGGACTTTCGGACTAACTCAGTTGCCCCCCGATGTCGTCGTCGCATCAGGGACCCTCGCTAAACTAAACTCCCGACTGAAAACGGAAATCTCGAAATGTTGTTGTCTTAGTGTTGACTGTAATGCAGCCTATTCCCGTTCATTGCGCTTCTGAGCCACAATTCCGTGTCCTTGAATTCCGCTAAACCCAGAAATACTTGAATATCCAGTTGAAAAACCGGTAATTTGAGAAATTGGTTTTTGAAATCTTGCAATTCCCGCCTCCGCTGCGAATCTAACTCGCGCGTCGCGGTCGCTCCTGCTTCTCGGTCGTTCATGAATAGCGACCGGGTTGCGGGAAGCCGGGAGCGGGATGCGGCGGGAGCGGGAAGGCATCTCCCGCCTTCCCGCTCCCGCCGTTTCATGAATACGGCCACAGGAGTGGTAATAGCGACTGGCTAGCCGCGGTGATACCGACCCCCGTGTCGATCAGTACGACCATATAGACTCCATTAGCACGGACCGGAGTTTGAGTCACGAAGAAGTGGGCGGACTCTCAAGAGAGGAAACCTCCCTCGGTACTATCGAAGCCCCGGGGGCCAAGCCCCGGTGGTATCGATTTCTACCTTGGAAATGTTAAAATGGAAGGGACTCAGCAGACCTAGTAGGGTTCCTTAAAGATGTGTTGTTTGAGACCGTTGCAAGAGGGGTTGTGTCGGTACGGCCAGTAGCGAAGTTCTAGGCGACGTTGACGAAAACAAAGTGGGAAAATTGAAGCACAGGTACAGTGAAATGAGTGATCTAAGAACAAGGCCAGAGACGAAGCAACAACATGCGAATACCCAAATATTAAAAAGAGAAAAATTCCAAGGGAATGAGTAAGAGAAGGAGCTTACGGATGAGTCAGAAGTGCCGTGCTCGTGTGGTGGCGTAACGCCGGAGAAGTGTTCCAAGACTCCTTCGTGGTCCATCGCAACCCACAGTTCTTGGAGATTGATGAACGCTGGAGGTTTCACTGAAATTAGTTAGGTCTAGGTTATGAAAGATGGTAAGCTGTGGAGCTGAGAGGGGTTGCGTAGGTTCGAATATGTACTGATATACTCGAGATGGAGGAGGAAGGCACTCGCGTCAGAGAACCGCTAAAGGGAGAGAACAGGAAAAGATGTTTGCCAGAATGGAGGTAGAAGTCCGTTAGTGAGGAACATTCCATCACATCGGCGCTCAGTATAATTCCTGTGTCGTGGTTGAAGAAAGCTTCCCGTTTAAGAAAGCTCCCATTGTGCTTCGCTATCGCATAGCTAGCGCGGCTTCCATATGAATAGCAGACACAGCAAAAGTATTTGTACGTGCGCGCAAGGAGCGCATGCCGAAACACAGAGAAGGACACTAGCTGAATCGAGCCCTAGGCGGCCACTAACTGAGCAGAGAGCTGATTAGGTGTAGCCAAGCCTACGCGATCAGTAGCGCGCCTCGGAGTGCGCGAACACACCTGAACAGCGTATCCGTGACGACCAACTGCTTGTAGCAATCGGAGTTTCGAAAAGAATTGTCGCTCCAGGAAAGTGAAACCCCCTTAGGGTCGCTGAGCCAGATATGACCTGCCATATAACTAACCACTCATCCGCGCAGTGAGTATGAACTCGCATTCTTCTTCATACTCAGGAGACCGATCCATCACGAAGGATGTAAGTACCGTACTTGTACACACATGCGTATAGATCTCCGACAGAGGCCTGAGGAACCCCAGTGCAGTGGCGGGCAAAGACTGTTGTAGATGGGAGGTAACAATTGGTAGTTTCTGTGACGTGGTCGACACAGCAACCAAAACGATCTGATGAAGCATGGCGTAGCAAGGCATAACAGTGTGACAGCACCGAAGAAAAGAAGACTCACATCCAGGAGAGCCGAAGAGAACGGCGAACAACGTTTAGAAGCGGTGAACGACGTTCAGAAGAGAGGGAGGAGCGCGTTTGTTAAGTATTAAGTAGGAGCAACGCTTCAGTTCCAGCTCAAGAGTCATCTATTTGTTCCAGCACCGAGAGGGAAAGTGCAACAGCCTGCCTCTATGTCTTCAGGTGGCGCCTGTCGAGAAGAGGACCGGACAGAAGAGCGGTAGCTTAGGAGTTTTGGGGTCAAACTTCGCCCAGCCGAGTGACCGTACCTCGCAGGATTGGCAGGGCGGCGAGATTGGTTAGTATGAGACAGTCGAGGAAATGTGAGACAGTCGTACCTAAAGTGCCACATGCCTCTGCAATTGAAGCAGAATAGCGTCATGTTATCAGCGTACCGATGGGGTTGAAGCAAGGAGGAACGGACGATGAACATTACGTGACGAATTCTAAAGTGGTTGGACGACTCTATGCCGGAACGGCCGGAACGTGGGACGCGTTAAGGCCTGGTTGGAGAGGAACGGTGCGGAGCAGCGACTTGCATAGAGGTGGCTTAGCCGTCGCGATGATCAACTATTCCACTGCCGCTCCCTTAAGAAGCTGCTCTACCCTCTGAGCTTTGAACACTGCCTGTTCAAAATAGACGGGTTGTCTAACTTAACGAAATACTGAATATTGCTTCTCAAGCAAGCTATGAACTCCTCCAAGATGCGATTTTTTTTTTGAGTGGCGGCATACGGGCCGCTGGTGGACGATCGCACCAAATTCAGTATCTGTTGGCGAAGGTAGACACGGACTTTGATCGCCTGTCGGTGAGGGGCAGCTCTCATGTCCACTACGTCCTCAAATGATCGAAGCCATATGAAGAATTGAAGATCCGTATCGGCTGCGCTAAAGAAGGAGCAACTCTAGTCTGAACCGTGTCCTGTTGGAGCATGGCCGCGGTAGAGATGTTATCGAACCGCTGACCAAATAACAAGAAGAAATTATTGAGTTTCTTCGTTAGAGCAGCATTGTCCTCGTTAATTTTACGTGTAAGCAATGCTGCGGTAGCCTGAGTATCCGTCCACACCTGATCGATGGTCGAAGAAGCAGCGTCCCGAAGGAGTTCGACATCGCGCCCCTGAACCAGTGTCATGTTAACTCCTTCAAGGAACCCCTGAAGGAGGTGACAGGCCGGAGGATCAGGCTTAAGTTTTGGTTCAGGATGTTGGGCAACAGACCAAAGAGAAGACTTAGTCGTGCTTCTTATAGGCACAGGCATACGTAGCAATAGCAGACAAGTGATATGGGCCACAGTGAGTGACCACTGGAAGAGATGGGTATATGTATGCATGGTGGGTTGTCGATCAAGGAGTGATAAGAGGCGAATCTCAAAGCAAATAGGTTCAAGGCGAGCATAAAATAGAAACGCGTGTTCCGAAGAATGCATGGTATGGGTGGGAAGACGCGGATGTTGTTGCTTTCGAAGATCAAGGAAAGACAACATAGGCTAGGAAACAAAACATAGGAGCATAGGAAAACATAGGAGCGCGAGAGCCGAAAGAATGTAAAAATGGTGCGCGCTAGCTAGCTCGAAGCCCGACTGGGGGACCGAGCGACAAGGTAAAATGGAAGGAAAAATATGCTTATGGTAAAGAAAAGTACCTTTGGGATGGCTCGCACGTTGAAGCACAAAGAGGAAACCTAAGGAAAACGTAGCTCTCAAGGAAAGAAATAATAAAAAGAAACATGCTATAGAAAATTGAAAACACAGAGTGGGTCCAAAACCATAACGCCACCTAAAGCTATGTAAGCTTGCCTCACCTGCTACCAGAATCTGGCACTGCCTCTGTCTGTTATCCGACCTCTAACAAAACCGTACGTGCGCGATTACCGAATTTGACGGGAAACAACAACCTCCGTCGGGACTTCCACAATTCATAAAAGGACCTATGGCGCCAAAACATCCAAAACAGAAGAATCCTGGCTTGTCTGATCCAGAAAGCTGACCAGCAGGTCCCCGGCGAGAATATACAGGCGATATTCTAAACCATGAATAGAGTTCAGGGGGAACAGCTTAACAGTCCAGTCCTCAGGCGTCCTCAGGCTCGAATCCCCTGTTCCTCGTCCTCCGACCGTGCTCCGCCTCCTATAATCATGCACTGAGATCTCCTTCAAGCTTAAGCCATACATATCGTATATTCCATATCGGTTACCCATTTTTCGATAGATTTCCTAGCTCTTACAATAACATAAGTAATAGACTTGCCACATAGCTCTCTATGCATACATTTCCTTGATTTCCTAGGCTTTTTGCTCTAACACAATATTCAGAGCCTTCCATCGTACCTACTCTTATGCCTTATGCATACTTCCCGTCGCCGCGATGAAATCGATTTCATAAGTTTTGCAGAGCGACGCAAAAGGATGTGGAGTTCCCAACGCTCATTGCTCTGCAAGGGAGCGCGACGGCGATCCGCCCGGAACCAGCGCTAAATACCGCGCGCGGCACGAAAACGTATGCCATGCTCGCGATGAGGGCGGAAAGCCATCGCGAATGCCGGTCGCCACTGTTGCGGCGGCCGCAGCGAGGTTTCCGCTGACTATTCAGCCGCGCGCGGTGGAATGGCCATGAATTTAACGCCGCGATGGCATCGCAGCGATGGAAGTATGCCCCCGGTCTTAAGGATCTGTCTTTTAATATTATGCTTGAGTCACCTATAGTAATATTTTTACGAAAGGAATCAATGCACATTTCATATTGTTGGCAATCTTCTGCAAAAAAATCCTTTCGAAATATCTGCCACAGTTTCTATGTAAAGCCGCATCAAAGTTTCATTATAATTGGCAAATTTTAGTAGATCGGAGTTTTCATAAGAAAACATAATTCTAGCCGAAGTGTACGCAATTTGGGATTCCATAATGATTAAAGGCTCTTTTAAATATCCCAATAGCATGGGTGATTCTAATAGGTGATTGCTTTTAGGAAGATATCGTGGATGTCCTGTTCGGTCAAACAGCGTTTCTGGTGTAAGGCGTGGCATCGCTGCCCGGAAAGCGGAAGGTGCGGTCCTAGTCCCACCTGGCGCCAGTTTTAACCGCAACTAAACAGCCCTCCAACATCCCTTTTAAATAGTATTGAGATACAAACTTTGCTGAAATTGATACCGGCCTGGGGCGTTGTTTTTCATGACGACTTTCCCATGAGGTGCCATCTATCGGCCATGCAGCATGAGAAGGTCGCTGACTCAGCAATCGATACGCACGAGCTTTTTCGTTCCACCCTCGCGGCCGGCCTTGAACGTCCCTGCGCTCCAGCGGCAGGTCTGCCGCACTTCTCTCGTCCATTCGTTCATGGTGACCGTGCTGGAGTCTCGATCTTGCGGCTCTATTACGGAAACAGCAACGGGACAGAGCCGTGAGGCCTTGTGGGCGCTATGCTCACCCTCGGCGCCACGGAAACTAAATCATAACTGACCTGGAGGACTGTACTTCCGTACCTTTCTTTCTCAGTTATTGTCTGCTCTATTCACTGCGTATTCGTAACAAACCTCATCTAGTACGTTTTGTGCAACGAGCAAGGAGAAGAGGGGTGAGTCATGCGCTAGGCTAGACGCATCCATTATTCCCACGGTGAGTTCATTGAGTCTGAATTGCCTTTAGCTTTTTATGTGGGTAAGACAGAGCACTTCAACACCATCAGATTTGTGGACTATAACTGTCATAAATAACTTCGCAGTGAGAAGGACAACTAGATAAACGCTTCGATGTTGGTAGCTCCATTGTGGAGCCCACATCAATTGCCTGCATTTTTTACAGGAACGTTGTTCAATACCTTCAGCTAGACGCAATCAACGATGTCGCTTCTGTGCCTCTGCGGATGCCGTTGGACTCCTACTGTGCGATCTGCGGAAAGTAACATTCACTGTGAGGGAAAGAAGTTTAAGAACCTAATACAAGAGATTTTTATGCCTTGACGTCACCCATCTAGACCTTGTATTGCCGACGTAAGGGAGCGGAGTTGGTTGATGTCCATACATCCGGCTCACTTTGTGAGGAATTCCAATTGAATACAGGCGATTTTCACTCGGAAAATCGGTATACTTTCTCAATAATACCGTCCGAGCCACAACAAGTATGCACATGCCATTATTGGGACACGACGCTGTCATGGTTGAGTATCCACGACGTGCGGATGAGATATCATCGTGCTAAGATAGCGGAACATTCATACGAAGAAGAATAGAGCTTGGAACTGAAGAAAATATGAAAGAATTCTGCCTATACAGAGATTTCGACGAAAGTGGCACCATAAGAAAGACCTTACTCTGTTAGAAAATGGCAGTCACAAGCTAAATCAGAAGCAGAAAAGAACGCTTGCGAATATGGCCTGAGTGAATTACTATACTGTATTATATAGAGATTCTGTTAACTTCATGCGATGCAGGCTATGCAATAGAGACGACGGTTCCTACAGTATTCTGCAGACATTGAGCATTAAATACTGTAGTCTAAAGTTCTAGTACCAAGATAGCCCTTTCTCCTCTACTATGAAGGACGATTGGCCGTTGAAAAGCTGTGTTCAGGATCAGTATTACTTGCAGGAATAACAAGAATGCACACAGCGACCCAAAAATGTATTTTTTCAGCTGCTAACTAACTGATGTTCTACAGTATGCCGTTATTACCTCAGTGGTGGAGTCTGGAAGCATGATCATCTCGCGTTGTTGAGAAGCGTTTGATAAAGTCGCACACTGTCAATATCTCGGCGGAGCTTTGCAAGCCAAAAGCTTGAGTGCTCTACGTTCTCGTATTGTCGCAAAAAATCTTCTTGTGCCGGTGACAGGTTGCAGTACGCTTCCACGGATTTGATGAAGCGTAGAATTAGACCTTTCCGAATAAATGGGTTGACAGTTCGTTTTCTTCGATATACGCGCGATATCCTCCGTATTCTCGGTGGCGGATGCAGCCACACATGCAGTAAACTGTTCGAAATTCCCTCCACATTCCATGATATCTCAGATAATTTAACGGTCCAATGCGTACGCGAAGTCTGGCGCTGCTTCAGGCTGTCGTCTGCCGAGAGCCATATACTGGATCAGAGCATTTTTCTCGTCATCATAGAATGTGTCGATGTGCTGCCCTGTAGTTTCAGTCTTCATTCCGCCTACATAGAGTTTTCCCAAAGCTAATCCCTCAAGCTGATTAATGTCAAAAAAGAGAATCTTTCGTGTAATACACTAGATCAACGTTCGGATCAGGCTACACTCCACGTTGGCAATCTTCGACATCTCGGAGGCGTTTGATTGTTCGTACTCCTTCTGTGGCTTCCCGTTCAGCAGGGTCTATCTCCTCCACCTGCTTGAGCGTATTGTAGTTTCTAAACTTTTTGACATCATAAGTCAGGATGATAATCGATAGCACGATAGCAGAGATCAGATACCAGTGCTGATTTTACAGCATGATTGAAGATAGCTAAAAGAATCAAATTCTACCATTTCTTTGGGGCCTAGCTTCTCCCCATCTCAGTCCATATCCGCCTTAGTTATGCGCAGGGTCATATGTAGCCTACATGAACTTCAAGACAGGCTGCGCTGTTGGGCACGAGCTGAAGGCGTAGGTGGAGTTTCTAACCAAAGCGGAGCAATGCCATGCATCCCTTTCCCTAACACCTACTTCAGGCAGCAAGAGCCTGATGCCCAGGCTGACATTAATTTCCGCCTTTTCGCAGATGATGTGTTCAAGGTGTTTAGTCGCTATCGACTACAGCGTACAAAAAACAACCTCACTAAGGCACAGATCTGCGGAATAAAGGAAGTTCGCGACCTCGTAAGGTCGAAAACAATAAGGCTGTCAGTCAGCGATAAGGGTGGGGAATTCGTCGTCATTCCCAGAAACATAGATGTGTCAATAACGGAACACCACCTTCGGGATGGGTCTCTCTATTGTCCATCCTCCGCAAAGGAGTTTCAGGGCCAGTGCCGAAGGTTAAATAGAACGTGGGTATCATTGGCAAAAGCAGCTGGGATTAGCTCACAAACAATAGCGCGCCTTAAAATTGAATCCCCGCAGTGCCCAGTCCTTTATCTGCTCATAAAGACGCACAAGCTTCCGTCATCGAGCAGTATAGAATCGCTGGCACCCTCCGATATCAAGGTGCGTCCAATAATTAGCTGCGTTGGGAGACCTACCGATAGAATAGCGTGGTTCATAAACCTGGTTTTGGCACAATTACTCAGGTTCATACCGGCTCATTTGAGCAACACCCAGATGTTCCTGGAACATCTGCATTCTGCAAGAACGGACCCCACTTGCGTCATGGAATCCTTTGATGTAGCAGCCTTGTATACCAATGTCAGCAACGAGTGCGCCATGGAAGCTATATTCGAGCTTCTAGCGCAGCACCAAGAGGCTGTAAACACATACGGATTCTCTATAAGACAACTAATGGTCCTTCTTAAAGAATGCCTTGGTTGCAACATTTTCAGATGGTCGGGCCACTATTTCTCTCAGATAAGAGGTCTGGCGATGGGGCAACGACTAGCACCTACACTCGCTATCGTCTTCATGGCCAAAATTGAAACCCCGGTGCTACAAAGGTTTCCATTGCTCTATTGTCGTTACATCGACGACTGCTTTCTTATCTGCTCGACGCAGGAAGAAATGGACCTGTGCTTTAGCCTGCTTAACAGCCAGTCCCCTTATATCAAGCTCACTCGCGAAAAACCCCAGGGTGATTGGCTTCCGTTCCTGAACGTGCAAGTGCAACTTAAAGAGGGTGGTACCGTAACAAAATGGTATAGAAAACCTACCAACAAGAATATCATAGTTCACTGCCTTTCCTCGCACCCTAACCACATGAAGCGAGCTGTAGTGAAAAACATGTTCCGAACCGCAGCTCTCGTATCCAGTGGGGAAGAGGAGCGTAAAGAATCAAGGAAGCTGGCACAAGAAATTGCGGCTAGCAACGGATATAAGCACCACGTTACATCCTCACGGAGGTCCTTGCAGGAACGAAGCAGTAGCGGCGCCATGTCCGGAAAGGTACCATTCAAAGTGCCATTCATCTCCGATGATGTAAGCACTTCCCTTCGGAAGTGTGTGAGGAGAGCCGGGCTGGAGAATGTGGTAACTGTTGTAGAGGTGCCACCAGACAACCTAAGGCGGCAGCTAGTTCGGAATCGTCCTTACGATCGCCTTTGTGTCACCCCTGGTTGCGCCGTCTGCCCACATGGCAGGGAAGGGGACTGCACCTTATCAGGTGTGGTATACCTCATTACCTGCCAGAGCTGTGGCGAGGAATATATCGGTGAGACGGCGCGACCCCTACATGTTAGGGTCAAGGAACACCTTGACGGCAAGGCCAAGTCCAGGACGTCCACTGCAATGGGTCACCATAGAGTCCACGGTATACGGGGGAGGACTTTGAGGTCAGGGTCAAGCTGCTGGCAGTCGAGGCCCAAACTGCCGCCCGCAAGGCTCTGGAGGCGTTTTGGATTCATGCCAAAGACCCCAAGCTAAACCGGAAGGAAGAATGCCTCTATATAAGCTCAGACCCTACATCAGGTTGGCATTCTGATTGGGGCGCCTGTGTCTCGAAAACGGCCCTGCTACCGACCGATTGGCCCGTCTGGCTTCCTGTAAGGTAAGGGTCTCGATCTCTCTATTGACTACGTGATCGAAAGATGGTCTTGAATTTCTAAGGTTGAGGCAACGTCTGACGCGGTAGCCACATCTTGACTTGATCCTTCTTTTCAGGCTCTGAAGAAGGCGATACCGCCGAAACGTTAGCCAATAAAGATCTGTAAAACCTCGTGTGGAGCTCAGTCAAACAACGCAACGGTAAGTCTTCTCTTTTGATGAAGTTTAACATGTCGTGCTTCATGTGTAGCGCAGACTGCTTCATCATTGGTTCTGCTGTTCTGGCTTCGTGGTGCGCAGTAGCTGACACAGCTCATTTCGTTTCATTGCCTTAGCACTAGAGGAAACTCCTTGGAGAATGGAAAACCCTCTTTGCTACCGTGTATGATGTCACTGTGGCTGCCATAACCTCAGGTGATAATCGTCTGTCGAAACTTCTAACAGCCAGCACGTATTTTTCCGAATTGTGCTGATGTTCTGTTGACTTTTGTTTCGCGGCGCAGTATGCTCTCCGTTAGTCGAATTACCCTATCGTCTTCGTCGCAGTTGATAGGTCTGCAACGTTTGAGACACAAAACATGACAAGCTCCTAGTAAATTGATATTCAACGGACGCGGGTTCTCTCCCGAGTTGCTTCCACTTCCTCTCATTTCTTTCTGCTCCTACATCCAGTGCTTCGCATGCTCAATGTTTGCAGAATACTGTAGGAACCGTCGTCTCTATTGCATAGCCTGCATCGCATGAAGTTAACAGAATCTCTATATAATACAGTATAGTAATTCACTCAGGCCATATTCGCAAGCGTTCTTTTCTGCTTCTGATTTAGCTTGTGACTGCCATTTTCTAACAGAGTAAGGTCTTTCTTATGGTGCCACTTTCGTCGAAATCTCTGTATAGGCAGAATTCTTTCATACTTTCTTCAGTTCCAAGCTCTATTCTTCTTCGTATGAATGTTCCGCTATCTTAGCACGATGATATCTCATCCGCACGTCGTGGATACTCAACCATGACAGCGTCGTGTCCCAATAATGGCATGTGCATACTTGTTGTGGCTCGGACGGTATTATTGAGAAAATATACCGATTTTCCGAACGAAAATCGCCTGTATCCAATTGGAATTCCTCACAAAGTGAGCCGGATGTATGGACATCAACCAACTCCGCTCCCTCACGTCGGAATACAAGGTCTAGATGGGTGACGTCAAGGCATAAAAATCTCTTGTATTAGGTTCTTAAACTTCTTTCCCTCACAGTGAATGTTACTTTCCGCAGATCGCACAGTAGGAGTCCAACGGCATCCGCAGAGAGACACAGAAGCGACATCGTTGATTGCGTCTAGCTGAAGGTATTGAACAACGATTGCTGCTAGACATTCAAAAAGTTCGGTAAGGTTGTCCGTCGGCAATATTCGGCTTCGGTGCTTCACTGGTGAAAACGCAACAATGTGCTTGATCTGGTCGGAAAGCCGCTTCAGATTAACAGCTGAAACATCCAACTGATGTTGGCGATACACGTTTTTTCTAGTGCTAGTAGTCGCTATACGACTGGAGTAGGCTATAAACAGCTTAGCGTTGTTGAGCTTAGGGAAGTGAGCCAACGCAAAGGCTGTTTGTGCTGTTTTTGCGCCTCTTAAAGGTGCTGATGGGGAAGTGAAGAATAGATCGATAACGCTCGGCTTTTGATAACTAAAGTCCACAAATGTGATGGTGTTGAAGTGGTCTGGCTTGCACACCTAGAGGCAAAGCGTGCTAAAAGCAATTAAGACTCAAAGAAGAAACCCATACGGCAAGATTTCGTACTGAGCACAACAAGACCATATTCGTTCAAATTTGTCTGTGTGTTGTCGGATTAAGCTTCCTTTAGTGCACCTACGCTGACTTTAAACATAGCAAGGGAAGTTCCTTGATTGTAGAATGGCAATCGCTGGCAAGCGAAATGGGAATGAAGGATAGAAGTAGTCAGGCAGGAAGTGAAGGCAATTTGCCAAATATCTCGTTGCTGCCTTTTATACATACAGCAGAACTTAATTCACAAATGGCCTTGACACGTTTCTAAGAAGAGCGCTGGAAAATTGAGTAGCTCCCGGTTGGAGTGGGGCTGATTTCTGATCGATGTTTGCCGAAACTGGGGTGGACTTCATGAGCCACAAGTGCTTTTTGTTGACGATTTGGCCGGATAAATGATTCGCTCTTAATCTCGTCTTTAGAGGCAACAGTCAATTTAAGAGCGTCCCTTGAAGGTTCTTTGAGGAAAATGTGTTGAAAAAACATTTAATTACAATGACAGAAAAAGTCGAGTACGTCATGGTTGATTTAAAAACTGTTTTTGGAAATGTTTCTCTTGTAATCTTAGAATAAAAACACATGTTCAGAGATTTAATTATGTATTCAAGCGACGCTTCACCTTTACAAGCCTCATTCTTCAACAGCCAAGGCTGCGAGCCAGTTTTCATCCCGTTTCTGCAGGTACGGCACCTTAAGAACACACAGGTGCATAAGAGCGATGTGTTTCAGACTGCACCATGCCTCAACCTTAGGCTATTTACTATGTTTGCCTTGCTCAACGCGGACGATGTTTACTATTTTAGCTTACAGCCAGTACGAGCTTCGACTGCAACTACAGCTTTTTTATGTCAGCTGCTTCAGCCACTCGAGGAAATATACAGCTCAAGTCTTTTAAATTTACCGATCATTACGTCCTTTACCTAAGTTTTCCAGTCGTACAGCGTGTGACAGCTCTGTTTCGGCATGCAACGAGTACGAGGGTCGTGCTTTGTGATGATACTCTAGGTGGTCGACTGTGGTCGAAGCATATTGTGCTAATACATCCTTGGAACCGAACGCACTCACCCTCACTGCTGCGTCTGCTTGTCTCAAGTATCTTGAGACCCTTGGTCTGTACGTGCATTACTCATGCTGGTCGCAGTTATTTTAATGACTGGTCGTTACGTGTCAATGTGTGCACATGCATCGCATACCCTACGTTGTTTGCTGTTTCTTATTTGTGGCTTCGTTTAGAGCAACTTGTAGATGTTTTCAGCTCTTCAATTGAATGTATAATAAGTAACCTTGTTGTCATTCTAGGTTAATTCCATCCTGTAGTAGTGACGCATTTATCTCCTCCAAAATTTGCGCTGTTGGCATGCTAGGAGGCAGCTCCAGTGGGAGCAATTGTTTGCTTTAGTTTAGTCAGCAGTCATTTCTAGCCAAGATTTGCCGCTCAATATGGTTACTTTCTCGTATCTTGATATCTTAGGTAATCAGCCTCCGACTGTATGAATCTGAACGGGAGGTATTCCAGGTAGAAGTAGGATTTTTGACAAGGTTTTTGCGCGTTTTTTGCACTGTCAAAGAGGTCTTCCAGATGGCCACCCAATTCTTTCGCTGTCGGGAAATTGGCGTTGTGTAGCAGTTTGATAGTAGCTTCAACGGCACTTAGTGTGTTCCTTTCAAGGTGCTTCTACCTCAACAAAAATTAATAGCCCACCAGTAGGGGGCAGTCGACGGCGCTATTCCCTCATAGGGATTAAACCTAGCCAGTCACCCTTCGTGGGACGGGAGTTTCTCCTCTGACTGGCCCGGGCGCGCTGTTTCTCACGGCGGCTTACCGATGAGGCGCCTTCGATCGGCCTGGGAGCACGGGAAAACTGCTGACGTCAGAAATCGATGCGTGCGAGCTGTTTCGCTCCACTCTCGCGGCCGGCATCGATGATCCCTGCGCTCCCGCGACGAAGTCCGCCACACTTGTGTGTCTGTCCATTCGTTCCGGATGGCCACCGTGGGGCCTCGGTACTGCGACTCCATACGTACTCAATGAGGAAGCAGCACCGGTAGAGGGCCGCTAGGTCTAGTGGGCGCTATTATCACCTTCGGCGCCACGGAAACTAGATCATTACTGACCCGTAGGACCTGTACTTGTGTACCCTTCTTTCTTCGTTATTCTGTCTGCTTTATTTACTACGTACTTGAAATAAATCCCATCTGCTCCCTAGTGTGCAACGAGCAAGGAGGGGAAGGGAGGTCGATGGTCTGTGATAGTCGCATTTATAGTTTCTCATGCTGAGTCGTTGACTGCTGGCGTGTCATATGTGTTTGTTCCCCTGCTACTGGGTGACCCTTTCTCTATCCGGCGTAAAGAGGAGATGCTGGAAAGGTGAGCCAGAGAACGAAAGAGGGCGTGTGCCCATGCTTGAGCCTCCCTCATGCAGGTAAGTTACACTAGTACGTGTACATGACACCAGCGCTAGGGATCCCAGGTCCTCTTCTCCATAGGTTGCGTTTCTTCTTGTTCACCCTTGGATGCTCCATAGGGTGAAAGGTGCCTCGTAAGCAGAAACTCTACATTCGGAACCACTGGGGAGCAAGCTGAACATACAAAAGTGCGCGACAGCCGCGGCGACTGCTGCGGCAAGCGCGACATCTGCGTAGTGTGTGCTGCTGCAGTCACGAAGTCTAATGCTCTTGTAACTGCATAAACTTCTTTTGCTACATCTGCTCAGCTATTTGAGGGTCCTCCAGTGCGTTTAATCAGACAAAGTCGATATCTCGAAAGGGAATTGGACGACGTAATCGAATAGATAAACAAATGCTTCGATTGTGAAAAAATTCAGTCTCCCTTTAAGACAAGAAGTTTCATTCCTGAAAGCCAAATATCTATATGCAATGCAGCACAACTCGGGAATTTGTCAGAGCTCCATCTCCCCCATAACAGCCCACCCAGGCGAGATACATCAGTGGCGCTTCGTCGCACATGCGGCAGAGACCGCCGCGGCGAAAACTTGTATGTTGGTACTAGCCGGAACCACCGATTGCAGCAGAATGAAAGTCTAGACATAGGCATCTTAACGAACTCACTGATCTCTGTTTCTTGTTAGGCAGCCAAATTTTCACAAATCCGAAAAGATGTCGCATAGCTAGTAGTACGATAAATAGACTATAAGATTCAAATCAGTTTCTTTAAGCCCCAAGTGGCTGGTATCAAGAGCATCAGCTTAACTGGTTCCATGCTGATATCAGCGGTCGGCTCATCCTGATATACGGGTGAGTGCTGGTGGGTCCCACGAGATTGATGTTGTGTTCGATCAAACGGCGCCGGTGGTGTAAAGGCATATAAGAGGGTCATTAGTGTTGGATGTGCTGCCATAACCTTTTACATTGTCGCTAAGCCCAAAAGGGAAGGGTGTCGTTGCAAATTTTATCCAAGAAGCAATTCCAAGCAGATCATTTTTCTCGCTATCGTCATCGAGATTGTTTCAAATAGTAATAGTGATGAAAACATTACATTTTCCAAGGTGAACGTATAAAATAGTGGACTTATTAATTTTCTAGTTGAGAGCTAGAACTGGGATTTTTATATTAACAAGTGCTCCGACACGCCTAACGGCGTGTCTCGCACTTGCGCGCATCGCACGACTGCAGCATCACTGAACTATGGAAAGTAGTTATTGTAAAACATAAAATTTGCGCATCTAGGACTTGGTGCGTACTTTATCGGCATCAAGCCCTTCGCAACTTCGGTACATCCATCATAGACGGTCTTTCCTTACCGGCCAGTATTGTCATTGGTTTGTGCTGCGCAGTACTTCTGTCATAGGTTGCTCTTCCGCAATCGTCCTCATGCTCAACAGCTAGCGTTTCAAGTTGTCGTTAACATGTCTTCCGAAGCCAGGTTTCCCTCTCTCGTTTCTTCTTACTGGATCTAATTGCTGGTCAGTCTTTACAGGTATTCCCTCCCCCTCGTTAGTCCACTACCTTTCTGGTCCCAACTACTGGCCCACTTCTTTGTTTCCCATACTGACACCTACTGGTCTATTCTTGCTGGTTTCTCCGTCCTTACCTCTCCTCCAGGTTCTTCATTTCCTTCCTGGTCGCTCTCCTGGTCCACCATAGAGGTCCACCTTACCGCCTTTCTCCACCACCCCTTATTGGTCCTTCCATGCTCACGACCCGATCGGAGACACGCATGCAGGATCAAGATGCTTGCTGCGCGACGTAGGGGGTCCGTTTTCTGGATCAAGAAACTCAGAAGCGCGCACAGTCGCCGCTGTGTCGAGCATGAAGAGGCTATACATATGGCAGATTCCCTCTTCTCCGTATGAGTTCCTTTACGGCTCTCTTCTTGTTGGTTCCCCGTTCTGGTCCTGGTCTTATTGAAAATCGATGATGGTGATAGGTGGTGATGGTGATAGGTGGTGGTACCCCACATAGGTTAGATTTTCAACCGCCCTCGCTTGGATGATGCGGCGTAGCTCACTTAGGTTAGATCACTCCACGGACAAACTCTTTTATATATAGGTGGTGATGGTGATAGCAAGGGTAGTTGCTGTTGATGTAATACTGCTTCGGAATTCCATTATACTCCAATTATAACAGCTTTCCTTTCAAATGATTCCAATGTTATGGTTTGCAAAATTCCTTATAGTATTGTTTCCGGGCCCTATTTCAGCTTTGGTAAGGTGGGTGTAATAGTTAGCAAGTAATGAACGGCAGTGAGTTTTTAAACTTAGTCTAAGTTGCTGAGCGACCATTCCCTGCAACAGACGGCTATCATACCACAGAGTAGGTTCGGCAGGTCTGACGTCCATCACGTACCAGTCGCCCCCGTCGTTGAACAGGCCCTTAGGTTAGTTGCGTTTCAAAGTCGCCCAAGTGCGAACACACTGCAAGGCGTGTCGGAGTAATTTGAACATGGAAATCCATGCAACAGAACAAACAACTGATAAGAAAACCTAGCGAGAGCAAGAAAAGTATTGTGCGCTTTTCGACAACTTCAAAAATTCCGTGCCAGCTCTACAAGTGAAGAGTGCTGATCGCATATTGCTTTTTGGCCTAGTAAACCGTATTTTCAATTGCCCACCACTTGTGGTAGAAGAAGAGAATGAATAAAAATTCCTCCACGGGAAGGCCAACCAAGCCATTTATCAATTTGGAGATCACAATTAGATCGTTCCTTCTTCCAAGATATGTAAGTGTTTTCAGATTGAGTTTTCCATTCCGCAGGGATGGTGAGGGAATGGTGGTGTTACCATATCCATGAAGTCTTATCCAGATTTTCCTCGTTAAACTTTTGAACAGATTCGAGTCTGGCGATATCACAACGGACTCTACAGAAGTGCTATATTCAAGAACCGATCTAACCAATTCATTAATTAGTTACAACAGAACACAGTTCAGAATTGGTCTAACATAAAAATTATACATAAACCGATCCTAATGCAAAAACTAATGAAAGCGAAGGCAGTTCATAGTTGCGTTCTTACCACATGAATCGACGTCATCGGTAAGAACCTAGAAAAACCCGTACACGCCTACCTTAGGAATAGTCACCTGGAAGGCCTAACGAAATTGACTTCTGCCGGGGTACCAGCGATATTGGGAAACTTTGTATGAAAGAGGATAAAGCATTACCGATGACATAAGTCTCAATGCTATCGAATTTGAGATACCATGCCATCCAAACCCACTTTATCTCCATCCTTCAGCTACGCTAGAAAGTGTTCTCTCCACACGTTTGTAAGCAGTGGAAGAAACTTGACCAGATGTGGGATACCAGGTACAGAACTCTTCGCGTTTGCATTTTCCTCAAACCATGAGCAGCACTAGCAACTTCCTGTCTGAATATTTGAGTCACCTTCGGTTGGAGATCAAAACTGGTAACCATTGACAATGAAACCAGTTATGAATTCGAGGACAGGATTCTGAAGTTCAGCATCAGCACGGCGAACAGTGTACGACTACATGGCATCCCAGAGCAGCTTTATACAGCATTAGGTACAATGAAAGACATGAGGGAGGTGGCATGTACGTGTTGCTACCGACGGCTACATATCATGTCTAACTCACCACCTTAGTGGTAACTAGTATCGGAGGACTACAATTGATAAAAGCGTAAGGAAATCCCTGAATAGCTAATAATGGTTACAGCGGATCGCTTAGGCGGATACAATTAGCACAAGCACAACGTACAGCACAAGACGTCTTTAATCTACAAATCTTGCTAGACAAGACACTCGTCAAACTGCAACATCATCTTCCTCCTTGTCCGAAGAGATGCTACCACCTTCGTCAACGTCTACTATCTCGAAATCCGAAGCGGCAGAGTCGTCAGCTTCCGCGGTGGTCACTTTTCTCATCTCGTCCTTTGAACAGAAGCATTGAGTTCCTTACAATTACAATGGATAGACGTTGGTTCTTTAGATACTCACGTCACACTCTTCATCACCCTCGAACTCGATCGCTGTGTGCACGCTGTCTGTCAGCTGGCTGCTCTGAAACCGAGAACGCAGTAGATTATCAAGTACCTGGCACAGCTCATACAACGGTAGTCAAGCAAGCCTATTACAACTAGAAGGTGCAGCTTTCACATTACTCTGTATTATCTTACTTTACATATAGGGCATAACAGAAGGAAGCCCTTGGTAGGTGAGGGTTTTCGTTGATAATAAACCAATGATAGTGCATGTTCTGTATCCAACTCAAATACTTCGTCTTTGAGTCAGTTAAACGACATTAGATTGAGTTCATTAGACTGAGTTCAGCGCTTTGCCGACAACATAAAGATCTTTCGCACTGCAGACTGTGGAGATGGCTTCACTGCTTTACAACACACTTTTAACGCGTTGCGGTCCTAGTCTACCACTTGGAAGTTACCGATCTCTAAAATCAAGAACAAAGCCCCACATTTGGGGAATGCCAATCCTAGGCACCAACACTATCTTGACGGTTCGCCATTCGAGGGGTAGACGAAATGACTGACTCGGGTTTCATAGATACTAAGAACCTTCATTTCTGTGATGTCATTGCAATTAAAGCGATGGTGACATCTCCAGGCTGTTTAGGGCTTTGTCTATCAAAAGGCCTGAAATCCTCGTCAAGACCTACAAGTCCTACGTAAGGCCACTACTATAATACGAAGCCGCAGTTTTCTCACCGTATTAGCGCTCAGTCATCGAAAAGCTGGAAAACGTCAAGAATAGCTTTACGAGAAAGCTAATGATCTGAACGTTTGGCTTCCTGTTTGATCAAATTCCTTCAAGCACTGAGCGAAATGTCGGCTTACAAAAATCTCGGCTTACAAAAATTATCAATAAGAAGGAAACCCGATGACCCGTTGTTGTTACACAAGATTTTCTTCGGTAAATCTGGAGTCAAGCTGGAGGACTTCTCCTTAGTGAGAAATTCTTCTACCAGGGGGAGTGGGGAGTCAGGAAGGCACAGGTTAATACCGCAAACCCCAACCGTCGCCGGTACTTCTTTGTCAATAGGATACTGCCTTTACTTAAAAAACTCCAAAAAAAGCCTTTGTAAAAGTCAACGTTAGCTACAATAACTTCAGGAGGCGCGTATTTCTCTGCCCGAATGATACCTTATGCCGCTCTTCTTGCGTAGGCTTCTTTCTTCTTCTTCTTTTTTTTTTTTGGTTTTTATTGCTATTCTTCCTCTTAGGTTTTATGCCTGTGAGATTGATTCCATTTAACATAAGTGTATGCTTATGTAATAAATGAAAACATATTAGACCTGTTTGAAAATGACTAAGTCTTGTTTGCAAATGCTTATCGACTGACCTTTGGCATATAATAAGTTGATCTAGAAACATGATGGCGCGTCCCAACACGGTTGATTTGCCCTGATTCTATTCCTTTATTTTATGGTAACGTCGCCTTACTGAGGCGTCATTACCCTTACGGAACCATCACCTCTTCTGAAGAGCAACGGAGAAAGTCATCCTTGACTTCTGCTCCGACCAATTCGACTGTGACATCCACGTATCCCTCTCGTCAACAGCCTGCCAGATTTATCGAAGTACAAGGTTCCATCTCAGTGGTAGTCCGGTAGGGCCGTCTTGCCGTAGAAGGAAGACGTGCACGACATTGGCAACTTTGTCTGTCTGCTGTCCGTAGTTAAAAAGCTGCACTAGAGTCATCCTCAATAGGATCAGCAGAACGCTGGACGAAAGACGGCCATGGGAGTAGCAGGATTTCCAAAAGGATTCAGCAGGATCGACGAAATACACACCGTGATAAAGCTCAGAATCATCGTGATGGTAAAAGCCACCGTTGTACCTTACGTTCATCGACCATTTCACTACGTCCAGACTGAAGTGGCCACGGAAGTCCTGATATCACAAGGCATTCGTACTCAGTACATCAGGGTTCTTCGAGAGCTGTACCATGGATTCCGAAGATGTGAAGAAGACGAATCTGTCTCCTCCCACCTATGCGGCTCCATTGTTCTTCCTGCGCTACCGTACACCTCAGAGACCTGGGCGATACTTTCGTCTGATTCTGAGGCGAAAACAGGATGAACACACGATCGAGAGAACGATGTTCGGAGTGACACGATTCACGTAAGTGAGAGAAGAGCTCCGGAGTTCAGAGCTTCGTAGGCGTTCAAAGATCAGAGACGCTGTCGCATGGGCCAAGTTGTCGAAAATTAGGTGGGCCGGTACGTAGTGCGTTTCGCAGACACTCGCTAGACGAGGACCCTCGCAGATTGAATTCCGCGGAATGTCAAGAGCACACCACTACGCCCACCAACGCGTTGGACGGACATCGTCGTGAAAGCCTTGGACGAACGATATGACACTCTTCGTGTCCCTCGAACAAGGAGGATGCATTGGAGCACCTTGGCTCTCAACGGAGACCAATGGAGAAGTCATCAGCACCTCAAGCAACTCGACGATCAACGGGACGGCAGGTATATGTATAAACGATACAGTTACATTTCGTTCTGCTTAATCATTAAGCATGCCGTATTCACAGGGGTCATTTTTTAGATTGTCTTGGAAAGTTTTCGGGGTAGAAACCTTACCGTGCACGAGAGGATGGAAAGAAATCCATTCCGGCAGTTCATGAGCTCTAGCTGCCCAATCGCTCCCAACTAGCAAACTTACTGATGGACTTCCGGCTTACTGATGGAATTTCTTAACAGATAAACAAGCAAAGCGTAATAATTCTTACTTTAGTTGAGGTGGTTAACATTGGACGCAGTTAGTCAACTGAACTACAAGTCGAAAAATGGCGGAAACCTTGCGCCGACCTAACAGAAAAAGTTGACTCCGCAAACACAGTTTACGAAGGGCAGGTAAGCTTTCTCACCTCAAGCTGGTTCTCCACCGCCGCCTCTCCAACTGTTCCTACGTCAACGGATGTGCGAACACTGTCTGAGATCTAAAATTCCTGGTTTAGTGTTGGTTTGGTTTCTGATCAAATAAAAAACGGAATAAAAGCATAACTCTCTTCCGCTCAAAACTGTACGTGGCCGCGATATAGAAAGTCTTGTCTCTCCTCCAAATGCTGGGACACCAGCTTCACCTTCATTCCAGAACTGTCGTTACCACTGTCCATCCGTCCTTCACTAATCTCCCCGACAGTGCCCGAATGGTCTACTTCCAAGGTTTGCGTATTGCGCATCGAAGAGCTCAGCCTGTTCCAGTCCAACATCTTCCAAAACGCAGATGCTCCCCCACAAGTAGCTGCTCAGGACCGGGAGTTTGAAGAAGGAACAGGCGAGTCATATGTGGCGGGCGGGCCATTGTAATTCATCACAGCTCCTTTAGCTTATGACAAGTGGTGGCGCCCACATAGGATCGAAGATGTCGGAATTTGCGCTGGTTTTCGAGTTTTTCATTGGGTGGCCACAGCGCGCACATGAGGGTACCCTGTGCAGATGTGACGTGAGCAGTTTGCTATCCGGCAACTCACAGAACACATGCCCTGCGAAGTCCTCCCTTGATTACGCGGTCATCTCTCTCTCGACGGAATCAGAAAGAGGGCCATCTAAGGCAATTGTGAAGTACTAACCATGAGATACGCGTGTTATCGCTTCACTGATAAGGAGAGGAGGAATGGCGGCAGCTGAAGGCCGCTCTGCTCTTCACGAATGCAAATTCTCTTGCTGGTAAACAGATGAATTCGACTCCCCACACCCTTCGATCATCAGTAGTGGGGCCAGATTCAGCAACAGCTTACCGCCCTCTGACGGTGAAAACACCGCCAACCCCCCTGATAGAACATTCATTAGCATCAGGTTTGGCGGTATTTTCACCGTTACAGAGCGGTAAGCAGTTGACGAATCTGGCTCCTGGTCTCGTTCTTACAGCCTGCCTGCTTCAGAAGCCACTGCAGGGTAATGGATCTGACGACGACAGCTGCGCCCACCGCCACGTTCATCTTGTTGGTGACTGGTTATGCAGCGCTGCATAGCTCGAAATGGGGGGCCCTCCACTTATAAAAAGTCAACATAGACCTCACATAAAGGTCACCCAGAACAGAAGATAAATTCCGAGACCACGTTTGATATTTTCGAGGAGAATCTCTCTGCACTAGAAGCATTTTGGTGCGTACTATCATGTACCTGCGCGGCGAGTTTCAGAAGAGATTCCGGGCTTTACCACTATGAGATTTCTTAAGCGTTTTCTGCTAAATCTCTGCTATCAACTAACCCCTACTAAGCGAATGTAAGAAAGAAACTTGCAATCTAAGCTCCCAAATATACCACGATTTCAAAACATTCTTGAAATGGGACGAACCTTGACCTGAGATATGATGCCGGTGCACAGGCTGTCTACCTCGTCCTAAAACTCGAAGAATTAATTATTGAAACGCATTATATTTTCATCTACGTAGGAAGAGGAATCATTCACCTTCAGCATATTGACAACTGTGTGGACGGTCTCGGCCTGAAAACAACAGCACGTGTTTAAGAAATCGGACAAAGATCAACACAATATCCTCGTGAAATTCATGTGTCCAGAACTGATCGACGTCGAGAACCATAGCGAACACTCATACGCACTCAAAGGCGCTTGACATCTGAGCCTTATCAAAACGCGGCGGTTTCCAAGAACTTGTTAGAGCCAGAAATGTCTACCTCATCGGAATCCTCGAGTGGACGCGGAAGGTTGAGAATCGGACGGAACATGGTGATCATTCTGATCTCCTCAGGACTGTAGAGGTCCGGGAGAAGTGGGCCTGCAGACAGCGGCATCAACGGCGATTCGGACAGAGAACTCGGACAACAAACAACAGACCTTCGTGGTGCTCGGCCAGCGCGTCCAGTTTGAGCGTGAGAGTGGGGGACACTGGAGTTTTGCGGTGAACGATCGACAACAGGTGACATTCCGAAGCAGCACTCACACCGGAGCGAGTAACCGTCACCCTGAACTCTGACAATGAATCACTGTGCACTCGGCGGACAGCCACTTTTGCTCTCTGTTCCACTAAGTACAACAGCCTGGCCATTTCGGCTCCTACGATATAACAGGATACGCCACGCGCTTATTTTTCACGCTGTTTCCAAAACTTCTATGCTGCAACCTGAAAATTAGAGTCCTAGGTCGGATTCTTCTCCCTTTCTTAGCTAAACATTTTTCTGTTCCTGTACTTTACGCGTCCTGCGCTATAACACCCACAGAAATAGGAACCGCAGGCTCCAAAATGGAAAATTTTAGTTCAACAAGAGTGAATGGCCACTGGTAGATGATACTTTGTAGATAAAGTATAAAGGATAATGGATAAAGGACGGCGTTACTCAATCCCTTCTGAGATGCGCCAGCGCATTCTACTTTTACGGGATGTCGTGGAGGCGACATGAATGCGTATTTGGCCATACAATGACTTGCGGTGGCCAGCCGATGAACAAGTCAGCGCGTTATCCTTCCCAGACAAGTCTGGTACCAATTCACCGACCCCGGAGGGATGGAGAGCTTGGTTGGCCTGGGCGGGAAATCCGAACCAAGAACCTGGTATCGGGTGCACGCGACAGTCGCGCCTCCTCCGGCTGCGCTAAACGCGCCCAGTGTAGATAAAGTACAAATATTAAACCCAACCGTGGTAAGTAAATTTAGCAAGAAGGCACATAATGTAGAAACCTAATGTAACCACCTACACCAATATTCAATGACCAAGTTGCTGGCTTGACCTCTTGTTTGTTCATGAATCCCACAAGCCAGGGCCAGGGATCACTCCTGAGTCCTCAATTTCCGATTCACCTCAAAACTGACTCTGCTTCTTTCTTTTCCTTCTGATGCAAACGCTAAATGATTCCGTGTCTTTGTACGCACTGACCGCCTTTCATCGGTCAATTTCCAGGAATTTTTCGCTGGGTTTTCTAATCGGACGCTTTGCTAGCAGAACACTGCCATCATCCCTGTTGTTTTGGGAGCTCCCCAGTCGTATATAATAAAAATAAGTATGCAAATAAATGAGCGGTACAGTGTTAAGTAAGAGCTGGCCACGTGAATGTCGTGCTTAAAATGAGGATTCGAAGAGCGCAAAATGAGAGCAGTGTTACTTGGCGCGACGGACTTGATGCCGAGAACAATGCGGGTGGGGTTCAATCCGCATAAGTGCGCGCCATGCATTCAACTACCACTTGATCGCTGTGTTCATTTGAATACGCAATCGGTTCCAATTCTCGGCCACCCGCTAGCAATAAAATAATAATACAGGGTGTTCCAAAATAACGAGACGAAGTTTTGACGTTCTCCCAAGCGGATGTATTGATCTGCAGCATGGCGGCAACAGCGCCATTTTTTGCGCGTATCCTTCTGTCCGTGTTATAATTTTTAAGTACTAGTTCTTGTCCGAGTTACGGTTATTCTCAAGATCTGAAACCATCGCACGGCGATTTTGGAGCTTCATCACCAAGTAGAGCACCAATGCGACATCGTTAACCTGCTCGGTCGTCGAAGCTCGATGTAAAGAGCTTGGCCATGAAGGTGACCGCCCAGGGCAGGGAAAAAATCGCACTGCCAATATGCCGCAGATCCAGAAATCATCGAGAAGTGAAAAATCCCAAATTCGAGGATTTCCTGAGAAAAATCGCCCGTGATATCGGTGTCAGTCTGATGGACAAGAATAAGCGCGAGCGGCTTCATTGATGCCGACAGCTCAAGCTGCGGGTCGAAGTTCGCGAGTGGGAGCGAACACTTTTCACGGGTGAGAAGCTGTTTACCGTGGAGTAGGTTCACAACCGCCATAATGGCAGGATCTGGAGACGCTTCCGCCACCTCTGCCATCGTCGAAAATCGTCAAAATCCGCAGGCGCTCATTATTTGGAAAGGAAACACCAAAGGAAAGAGCCCTTGGTTTTGTGGACGAAGGAGTAAAAAAGTCACGATATGTACCGATGGGACATTTTCGAGGCTGTGGCACTCTTCTATTCCCAGCACCTCTTCAGCAATGCGCACTAGACGTTTGAACGAGACCCGATTCCCACACACAGGGCGAAAAGAACGCAAGCATGGTGCAAGGCCAATTTTCAGGACTTCGTCATGTCTGAAGGATGGCCACCGCACTCCCCGGATCTGAGTCCGACGGATTACAGCGCGTGGCCCATTTTGAAGACAAAGGTCCGTGCCAAGTGCCACCGCCTGGTGGCCCAGAAGGAGTCTCTGCGTCGGCAGTGGCAACGACTGTCTCCAGATGACCTGCGGCCCATCGCCAAAAACTTCATTAAGCGTCTTGACTTCTATATTCACGTCAATGGGGACACTTCGAATCCGGTGAAATACAGTGTAGCCTAGTGTCTATTTTGTTATTATTTATGTATTGTTTTGTAAACTTGTCAGCTGTTTCATAGTTACAACTAAAAACCTTCACCACGTTATTTTGGAACACCCTGTAAACAACTGTTGCCTCCCTGCAGAAGCAAGCAGTCGTCAACGCCTCTGAGCTACTCCACTATCTTACCATTAGCTTAAAGGTTGTCAGTCTCCACTGAAAGTTTGAAACAAATCACCTTTTAATTCAGAAAACTTGCAACGTGCTTAGCGAACCAGATAGATGTCTGTGTCTACAGCAATGCTTACTCACGCCAGATCTCTGGTTTGTCCAGGAGCTAAGACGGTTGTGGAGATGGGGTGGCGCAGCTGGACGTGTGCAGGCCAATCAATTGGAGACACCTGAAGGCATTTAACTTATCGAGTATCTTAGAATGGATGCGAGTGTGGCAAATTCTAAGATTACCGTGAGGTTCATCTCCTTGCGCGAGAGATTTGTGATTCTGAAGCTTTTACCGTACGCTACGGTAGTGCTGGAGAGGCGGCCAAGAAGACGTGTTCCCGATTCCTAAGGATTTGGTAAATACGCGACGGAAGACGCGAAGTATCAAAGAGCGTTTGGAAGAGAGTTCTCGAGCAAATATTTACGAGGTAGGAGCGAAGAACTCACTCCAACAACCGCCAGTGTGGCTGCCTTGCTCAGTCTCACGTACTTGCCGACGAGGTTGTTCTTCGTTGAAGACTAAAATGTGTAAATACGGGGACAGTGCGGAGCGGAGTGCGTTGGAGTACACGACGCTAACCTTATGCCTTCTCGTCTTGGAGTTTTCCGGCTGTGTCTGTGAAGCGACAGTGGACGGCTCGACCTCGACCGTTTCCACTGCCTTCACCTTCTTTCCAACGAGGAACTCTCTGATGTCAGTTTGTGCTCCACATGCCTTGCAGGTGGGTTCAACAATCTGAAAACGTGCCAGCGTTCAATGAAGCGTTAGGAATTCCTGAGAAGGCTTAATAAAGAGAATAATGCGCACGACCGAAATTGCATCCTACCCAGGACAGTTTTCAATCTAAGCTTGAGATAAGCATAAAAGAACTGCGGGTCATGTCGCGAATGCGGGCAGCATTGTAAGGGAGCGCCAGCCAGTCATAACAAATCAAGGGGCCGGCCGAGCACTCACAGCCAGTCAGGTTGGCAACAGTACACGTCCTGTCCGACTGTCACCTCCATTCGATGCGGCTTGGTTGGAGGGCGTGTTCCCACCTCACAATGCTGCCCACATTCTCAACTAGGACCAGGAAAGCTCACCCTTTTTCCAACCAAGTACGCACGAATGTCGTTCTGGTTTTTCTCCTTCTTCACCTTCTTCGGCTTCGCCTCCTTCTCGTTTGTTATATCGCTGCCTTTCTGAAGAAAAATGGACTTCAGAAGACATTAAAGACACTGCCAGCTGGAATTCCAAGCGCAATCCCGCTCACCAACATGGGCACAACCTACCCACCTTCGTCTTCTCCTGCTCCTTGAGCTTCATCTTCATGTACTCGTAGACGTCCACAAGGGGTCTGGAGTCGCTGACTGCTGGTGAGGACTCGTCCCCTGCACGTTCTCCCTTTGGTGCCTCCGAGTCGGAGCCTCTTGGAGTAGAGTTGTGTCCTCCATGATTACGCGACTTCGATGACTTCGTGGACTTGTGCTCCTTGGAGAAATTGATGAGCCCCTTCAGAAGTTTCCTGCTCTTGGCCGGCTTCTGTTCCAGCATCTTCAGCAGTGCAATAACCCACTGAAACGAACGGCTTTCCATCTGTTTGCAGAGTGGATTTGTCGTAGCTTTACCTCTTCATTTTCTCGCTTCTTGCTCTTCTTCTCTGACTGGGGGTTCTCCTGGCAGCACTGCTCAACACCTCCCACTGCAGTACTCAGTGCTGTCGTCATAGAGAGACCGGTATCACTGTGAAGGCGGCTCCATTTCTGAAAGTGAGAGTTATCTGCAGCGCTGTCAGCTAAATCCCCGGGACTCGAAGGCGGTTCGGACACTGCTGTGCTACTTTCACTTTTGTTAGCCCGTGATGAATTCACACTTAAGCCGCCTCCCCAGCACGCCCAGCATGCCTAAATTCTGCCCTATGCAGCATGCCCACTCCCCTGCCTCACTTAAGGAGCCTGGAAACTCCCCCGTCATAGAGGATACCGGTGGACTCCTAACAGTTGAGCGACAGCGCTTTGACCCTATACATAACATCGTTCTCTAAGCATAAAATCGCAACCCTCTTTTCCTAAACAATCCTACCCAAGGTACCGCAATTCCCACAATTTTTCCTTCGAATTATTTTCGGTTAATTTTTTTAAACAAATTATCTTACAATCGATGGTTTCCATAGCTATCTTTGATTTTGCAGTAATGAGGCTCGACCCCCTCATTACTGACAACTTGTCCGGTTTCAAGCTCTTCTTCAGGTCCAAAAACAGCAATACTTTCTGTCATTTCAGCAACACATACACACAGTGAATACTTAACAGAAAGATCTGGGATTCAGTGGGAAAGATTGGAGCTAGGGAAGTTCACTGACGCGTTTGGCCGTAAATGAAGTGCGAAGTCTTTGGGACACTTATCCACTGTTAGGGGTGGTGACGACTCCCTCATATCTCCTTCTCGCCATTATTGTCAGCCGGTCACGCCGCGTACCCCTACTGGGTGATAACCCCTCTTTGCATGCTTCATTTCCCTCCTCCGATTTATTGATGGTTACAGGCGTTCCATCTTCAGCACTCTATGAAAACACCGCAACCTGAAGCACACACGTGATAAGCTGCTACATACAACTGCAAGCTTCGATTTTCCACAGGAATCTGACACATCCAATAGAGGGGAAGGTCAAGGAAGCGCTGGAGGTAAAGCACTGGGGGCGGTAAGTGGCTAAGGGGTCACCATGCATGGCAGCCCTATACGACGTTTTGCGCTGCACAGAATTAAAAATTTTATGCAGCTTCTGCGTGTCCTACCCCTGTGGTGAACTGCGCAAGGCCACGTATAACGGTATAGGGTTCTTGTGTGCCTTGTTACCAAAGCAGATAACCACTCATTACAAGGTGAATCCCTGAGCCACTCATCACCGCACTGGGAGCAACCAATAAATGGGAGGGAGGAGATGAGGTGTTCAATGAGGCCTACCACCTTATGGATACGTAATGTGACAGGTTGCGGATCAGCGACAGAAATATAACGGAGCGTTCACCACCCACTAAGATATACATATGTGCAATATGTCCCAAAGGCAATTGCACTTCATTAGTTTTACTTCCATATAAAGCTCTCCCTTCTTGATTGCACTCCTTTTTTCTATTCTAGCCTTCTGTTCTCTTCTATTCATACTTTCTGCACTCTAGATGCATCTCTTTCCTTATACATTCCCGCTCGCTCTGAGATAAAATACCGGCCACTTATAACTTTGTTTCGTGTCCATTTTTTCAAAAATGTGTTTCTATTCCTCACTGATGAGCTTCAAACAAAGCTACGTGGACTAGCTGAAATGATACTAATCGTTTTTTCTTTCGCGCGCTCATCTTTCATTTCTTTTCTTCCTTTCCTCTGCTTGGCCCTTTCCATGTTGACTCGGAGCGCTCAAGTGCAAGCCATATTGCAGTGGAGGTGGGTGGAGGAGAGCCCACAAACCTCCCAAAGGAGCGCGGCTCCCAACAGCATAAGCCAGCATGAATAGCGATCTCACGCCACACCTACCTTCTGCATTCTGTGAGAAATCGAAGCGCTTTCCTGAATAGCCATCATGTCCTCGAGCTTGGACGGCGATCCCAACTCGCGAAGCGAATTCATGTGCTGGATCGATCGCACCGTCCACGGCATAGCAATCTTAAACAACAGCTCTCACTCAGCACCCTGACAAGACCAACCAAAGGAAGGTTTACCCTTCGTGACTTCTCCCAACAGCCGACGAAGTCCTGGCATCCCCAACTCAAGTCCTTCGGTGGACCAAAACGAGGGCCGGGAAAGCTGAACATAAACAGTCTTCGGACTGAAGGCGCAAACACTCCAAGGGGCAGTGCTCAGAAAAAGACTCGACCACACGGAGGGTGGCTTCCGTGTCCATCGGAAACCTTACCGTTTGAGAACAGCGTTGCCGCTGCTGTTGTTGTTCACCTGGAGCTTCGGCTCGAAATCGAACAGAGCGTCAACAAAGTTGTCTACGCTACTACCTACGTCCAAATGACCGTCGGCGTCGTGGAACTCAGCCAAGTCTGGCGGCGGCAGCTGAAAAGTACCCATGCGTTAAAAAGTAAATGTACCCTCCTTCACTGGACATTATGTTTGAGGGGTCCTTGTAGGCAATGACCGAACCGTTTTTGAAGCAGTTGCGAAATGATGACAAACGACTTGCTTGTCTACATGATGAGAAGCTCAATCGGATTAAAACGTCAACCTCCACGAGGGCTGAAAATACGGGGACAACATCAGTCCTTGTTAAACGCTGTTTTGAAACACGGCACCTTGAGAAGGCTAAGCTACAAACACCCCAAACAACGAAATTAGGTGGGCATAGAAGTCATGGAGTCTCAATCGTGGAATGCAGGCGAAGACATTAATCATGCATGCCCTGAAAAGAAGACCGAAAGAGTGTAGAAGCTGAAATGTGGAGGTACGAAACTCTCAAAATGGAATGGACGCCAACCATTCTCATACGGATGTCACATGAAGTGGTAGCAAAAATTCCGCTCTGATTCACTCTGCTGGCGAGACTTGGAATCCGTGTTAAAAATCGATTATAAATGGAGTACACTGGAATGGAGACACTAACTGCAGAACATCATCAATGGCTCAGCACCTTCCCTTCTCGTTAGTTCATGATATTTTCCTGGTATCCAGATTGAGGCAATGAGGACGAGAACTCAACGTGGCCGGACCGAAAAATAGGTCGTCCAACAACCACAGCAGAAAGAAATCCATGGATAATCCCCCATATATAAAAGAGGAAGGGTTTTTTGTCCGATGTTAGCCACCCGCAATTCGTACACTGGCTAGCTAGCCGGTTTAATCACCCAAGTTTGCGGTGCGGTTGCCAGTTGTCCAAACGAAGACGCTTGACAGTTGTCCACCAATGTTGTTTACCATCGACTGCCATCGACTGCCTGACGTAAGGTGATTTCGAAAGAGGTCTTTTCCCAACCACCACTGTTGTTTACCATCGACTACCATCGACTGCCTGACGTAGGGTGATTTCGAAAGAGGTCTCTTCCCAATACGTGTCTAGTGGTCATACCTCAGTGTTCCTTCCCAGCTCTCCTGTGTGGTGCAACCTTTCACTATTTTTACCGCCATACTTTTACCACTACCCCACTACCAGGGTTGCTGCTACTACAGAAATGGAATCCTCTTCCAAGTTCAGTATGGCAACGGGTTGCTCCGTTCTGCATCTTTTTTGCCATTTTGCCTCACATAAACTGTTTTTTGTTTCAATTTACCTCTATGTTTGCCGCCATACCTTTACCACTACCCCACTACTAGGGAGGCTACGACTCTATAATAAATTGAATCCTTTTCCACTGTGCAGTATGACAACCGGCTGCACTTTTTTGCACAATTTTACTATTATTTTGCATCGCAGCTGGCATTTCTTCCGTTCAATTTTCCTCTATGTCTACAGCCTTACCTTGACCATTACCCCACTACCAGGAATGATACGGGCTAGATTCATCAACCTGCACTCAATTGTCCTCTATGTCTACTGCCCTACAGTGACCACTACCCCACTGCCAGGGAAGCTACGACTCCAGGGCCGGGTTCATCAACCGCTTACCGGTCAGTAATGGTGAAGAAAACGCCAGACCTGATGCTGATGAATCTCATATCAGGGGATTTGACGGTAATTTTCACCGTTACCGGCAGGTAAACTGTTGACGAAACTGTCCTGAAATACCGAATCTCTCTCCATTGTGCACAATGACAGCCGGTTGCTCTTTTCTGCATTTTTTCGCTATCATCGCTAGGGATGCTTCCTTACTCAGCGTCGGTTGCCGGCGAAGCCGGCAGCCGTCGCTGGGTAAGGAAGCATTCCTAGCGGGCTCGAGGTTGGGTTGGGTTTCTGACCCCACATGGATCACCACACACGACGCCGGCGAAGCCGGCTAGCCTAGCGTGGCCCGCCCGGCCAGAGTCGGGTGCGGGCGAAGCCCGCAACCGACGCTGGGTTGTGGAGACCCTAGCGGGCTCGAGGTTGGGTTGGGTTTCTGACCCCACATGGATTACCACACACGACGCCGGCGAAGCCGGCTAGCCTAGCGTGGCCCGCCCGGCCAGAGTCGGGTGCGGGCGAAGCCCGCAACCGACGCTGGGTTGTGGAGACCCTAGCGGGCTCGAGGTTGGGTTGGGTTTCTGACCCCACATGGATCACCACACACGACGCCGGCGAAGCCGGCTAGCCTAGCGTGGCCCGCCCGGCCAGAGTCGGGTGCGGGCGAAGCCCGCAACCGACGCTGGGTTGTGGAGACCCTAGCGGGCTCGAGGTTGGGTTGGGTTTCTGACCCCACATGGATTACCACACACGACGCCGGCGAAGCCGGCTAGCCTAGCGTGGCCCGCCCGGCCAGAGTCGGGTGCGGGCGAAGCCCGCAACCGACGCTGGGTTGTGGAGACCCTAGCGGGCTCGAGGTTGGGTTGGGTTTCTGACCCCACATGGATTACCACACACGACGCCGGCGAAGCCGGCTAGCCTAGCGTGGCCCGCCCGGCCAGAGTCGGGTGCGGGCGAAGCCCGCAACCGACGCTGGGTTGTGGAGACCCTAGCGGGCTCGAGGTTGGGTTGGGTTTCTGACCCCACATGGATCACCACACACGACGCCGGCGAAGCCGGCTAGCCTAGCGTGGCCCGCCCGGCCAGAGTCGGGTGCGGGCGAAGCCCGCAACCGACGCTGGGTTGTGGAGACCCTAGCGGGCTCGAGGTTGGGTTGGGTTTCTGACCCCACATGGATTACCACACACGACGCCGGCGAAGCCGGCTAGCCTAGCGTGGCCCGCCCGGCCAGAGTCGGGTGCGGGCGAAGCCCGCAACCGACGCTGGGTTGTGGAGACCCTAGCGGGCTCGAGGTTGGGTTGGGTTTCTGACCCCACATGGATCACCACACACGACGCCGGCGAAGCCGGCTAGCCTAGCGTGGCCCGCCCGGCCAGAGTCGGGTGCGGGCGAAGCCCGCAACCGACGCTGGGTTGTGGAGACCCTAGCGGGCTCGAGGTTGGGTTGGGTTTCTGACCCCACATGGATCACCACACACGACGCCGGCGAAGCCGGCTAGCCTAGCGTGGCCCGCCCGGCCAGAGTCGGGTGCGGGCGAAGCCCGCAACCGACGCTGGGTTGTGGAGACCCTAGCGGGCTCGAGGTTGGGTTGGGTTTCTGACCCCACATGGATCACCACACACGACGCCGGCGAAGCCGGCTAGCCTAGCGTGGCCCGCCCGGCCAGAGTCGGGTGCGGGCGAAGCCCGCAACCGACGCTGGGTTGTGGAGACCCTAGCGGGCTCGAGGTTGGGTTGGGTTTCTGACCCCACATGGATCACCACACACGACGCCGGCGAAGCCGGCTAGCCTAGCGTGGCCCGCCCGGCCAGAGTCGGGTGCGGGCGAAGCCCGCAACCGACGCTGGGTTGTGGAGACCCTAGCGGGCTCGAGGTTGGGTTGGGTTTCTGACCCCACATGGATCACCACACACGACGCCGGCGAAGCCGGCTAGCCTAGCGTGGCCCGCCCGGCCAGAGTCGGGTGCGGGCGAAGCCCGCAACCGACGCTGGGTTGTGGAGACCCTAGCGGGCTCGAGGTTGGGTTGGGTTTCTGACCCCACATGGATCACCACACACGACGCCGGCGAAGCCGGCTAGCCTAGCGTGGCCCGCCCGGCCAGAGTCGGGTGCGGGCGAAGCCCGCAACCGACGCTGGGTTGTGGAGACCCTAGCGGGCTCGAGGTTGGGTTGGGTTTCTGACCCCACATGGATCACCACACACGACGCCGGCGAAGCCGGCTAGCCTAGCGTGGCCCGCCCGGCCAGAGTCGGGTGCGGGCGAAGCCCGCAACCGACGCTGGGTTGTGGAGACCCTAGCGGGCTCGAGGTTGGGTTGGGTTTCTGACCCCACATGGATCACCACACACGACGCCGGCGAAGCCGGCTAGCCTAGCGTGGCCCGCCCGGCCAGAGTCGGGTGCGGGCGAAGCCCGCAACCGACGCTGGGTTGTGGAGACCCTAGCGGGCTCGAGGTTGGGTTGGGTTTCTGACCCCACATGGATCACCACACACGACGCCGGCGAAGCCGGCTAGCCTAGCGTGGCCCGCCCGGCCAGAGTCGGGTGCGGGCGAAGCCCGCAACCGACGCTGGGTTGTGGAGACCCTAGCGGGCTCGAGGTTGGGTTGGGTTTCTGACCCCACATGGATCACCACACACGACGCCGGCGAAGCCGGCTAGCCTAGCGTGGCCCGCCCGGCCAGAGTCGGGTGCGGGCGAAGCCCGCAACCGACGCTGGGTTGTGGAGACCCTAGCGGGCTCGAGGTTGGGTTGGGTTTCTGACCCCACATGGATTACCACACACGACGCCGGCGAAGCCGGCTAGCCTAGCGTGGCCCGCCCGGCCAGAGTCGGGTGCGGGCGAAGCCCGCAACCGACGCTGGGTTGTGGAGACCCTAGCGGGCTCGAGGTTGGGTTGGGTTTCTGACCCCACATGGATCACCACACACGACGCCGGCGAAGCCGGCTAGCCTAGCGTGGCCCGCCCGGCCAGAGTCGGGTGCGGGCGAAGCCCGCAACCGACGCTGGGTTGTGGAGACCCTAGCGGGCTCGAGGTTGGGTTGGGTTTCTGACCCCACATGGATCACCACACACGACGCCGGCGAAGCCGGCTAGCCTAGCGTGGCCCGCCCGGCCAGAGTCGGGTGCGGGCGAAGCCCGCAACCGACGCTGGGTTGTGGAGACCCTAGCGGGCTCGAGGTTGGGTTGGGTTTCTGACCCCACATGGATCACCACACACGACGCCGGCGAAGCCGGCTAGCCTAGCGTGGCCCGCCCGGCCAGAGTCGGGTGCGGGCGAAGCCCGCAACCGACGCTGGGTTGTGGAGACCCTAGCGGGCTCGAGGTTGGGTTGGGTTTCTGACCCCACATGGATCACCACACACGACGCCGGCGAAGCCGGCTAGCCTAGCGTGGCCCGCCCGGCCAGAGTCGGGTGCGGGCGAAGCCCGCAACCGACGCTGGGTTGTGGAGACCCTAGCGGGCTCGAGGTTGGGTTGGGTTTCTGACCCCACATGGATCACCACACACGACGCCGGCGAAGCCGGCTAGCCTAGCGTGGCCCGCCCGGCCAGAGTCGGGTGCGGGCGAAGCCCGCAACCGACGCTGGGTTGTGGAGACCCTAGCGGGCTCGAGGTTGGGTTGGGTTTCTGACCCCACATGGATCACCACACACGACGCCGGCGAAGCCGGCTAGCCTAGCGTGGCCCGCCCGGCCAGAGTCGGGTGCGGGCGAAGCCCGCAACCGACGCTGGGTTGTGGAGACCCTAGCGGGCTCGAGGTTGGGTTGGGTTTCTGACCCCACATGGATCACCACACACGACGCCGGCGAAGCCGGCTAGCCTAGCGTGGCCCGCCCGGCCAGAGTCGGGTGCGGGCGAAGCCCGCAACCGACGCTGGGTTGTGGAGACCCTAGCGGGCTCGAGGTTGGGTTGGGTTTCTGACCCCACATGGATCACCACACACGACGCCGGCGAAGCCGGCTAGCCTAGCGTGGCCCGCCCTGCCAGAGTCGGTTGCCGGCGAAGCCGGCAGCCGTCGCTGGGTAAGGAAGCATTCCTAGCGGGCTCGAGGTTGGGTTGGGTTTCTGACCCCACATGGATCACCACACACGACGCCGGCGAAGCCGGCTAGCCTAGCGTGGCCCGCCCGGCCAGAGTCGGGTGCGGGCGAAGCCCGCAACCGACGCTGGTAAAGGAATAAGACAGGAGAAGATAATCTTTAGGAAATCATTCGCCGGCAAGTGGATTCCTGTCTATCAAGAAGGAGCGCTACAGCGACACGCTAAATTACCTAACCTCTGAGCATCTGAACGAACTTACGCCACCAATGGCAGCCTTAAATGCACACCGAGGAAGCAGGGATTTGGACCAAGGATTTTCCGTTTGGTTCTAACGCAGAGTAGAAGAGGGCGGGAAGGTCACCAGGGGTGTCCCTCACTCCTGACGGACGGTCTACGTTCTGCTGAACGGTTCAAAGAGGAGAGCTGCTGGGAGAATGGCAAGCAGGATATGCAGGACTCGAGATTGCCTGGACAACGTCTGCTACACTGCATTTAATCGCCAGAAACCGAGACGGATGGAGACGTTGACGGCTCTCAATGAGGCAGTAAACCGTCAAGGCAGAGTAAATGCTATAACATTAAGGCCTAAACCTTCAGCAAAATAAAGGCCTTTACATTTGAACAAAGAGACGCATGAAACGGTTAAAAACTACGGTACACCCAGCGACGTACTCAGTTTGAAGAGGCGAAGCACTCCCCTTAGGCAGTCATCTAGATTTGAAGAGAAAGCCAGAGACATTCGCAGTTAGGCAAAGAAACGTTGAAGCGACCGAAGACATTCATTCCGCGCGCCATTTTACGGCATGGCCTTCTGTCAGTAAAGCTATCAAAAAACGTGACAGACCCCTCGTTTGCCATACAGCGACCCTTGCATTCTACCCGTACGCTACTATAAAACAGCTATCTCAGGGTGCTCCACGAGGGCTGACGATGACAGAGTGCCTCTTCCACAGAGAGTGAACAACGCGTATTCAGAATTATCTGACCTGGGCACGAAGCTCAGTTCTTTCCGCTTCATTCAGGCTTTAAACTCTACCTCTGGAGCGAAGGCTTCAGCGGGAAGAGTGGTGCAACAGCTGGACGTCTGCACGGACTTCTCAAGGCGACTCTGCGCCGTCGATACTGTAGGAGATGGAGGGGAGAGCAGGCGAAGAGCAGACTTCTGCAATCATCGGATAAGGGCAGGATAAGCCAATACGAATGCCTGACTTATCAACGGACTCTCAACTTCGCCTGAAAACGCTTCATAAGGAGCGATATTTAGTCAAAGCAGACAAGAGCGATGCACCAACCTTAATCATCTCCTGGCGCTGCTCCAACTTCTTCAAAAAGTCAATGAATCCTGCGTCGAATTCCATTTCCGGAGTCTGGAAAAGCTCACTGCTGGCCTTCAGAGAGTCGGATTTCGCCTGCAATACGAGGAGTCCTCAGGGTTCTTTGCATCGATTTTCAAGGAAACCGCCAACCTTCTCATCTGTGAACACGTAGCTCTTCCAAACAACGGTACGCGGCTCACTTTCCATCTCAAAATCGACACGGTCAACACATCCTCGCTTCTGGCAAGTGCGAAGAAGATCCTTAAAACGTGAAATTTACACTAAACACAAAAATATCAACAACGACTGCACTGAGTATCCCAGCATCGACCAGTCCACATCCATACACCCATAACCGTTTACGCAGTGCCGTGCTGCTACAGTGTGGCGCGAGCATTTTATTTATTTATTTATTTATTATTCATTTTGAATCGACTTTTTGTTCACTGCGTGCTCAGGCCATCTAAGACGTTCATTTTCCTACGGGCATTAATTGTTAGGAAGCCTGTCTGGTACTATAAGGCGGTATGCATAACGGCTTACCACAGCAAGGCACTCACTACATAGCGAACCACAGGACCGGACTCCCTCCACAATATTTCTTAGTAGTCAAGCGTATGGTGCACCCCAAAAGGGACTATGTACAGCTTTTTTTCTTAAGTCCCTCAGTGAGTTGCCAATGCTGCTCACACCTCTAGCGGCTTTGACTTCCTGTTTTTAATGCACGAGCTTAGGCAGACAGCGACATCCAACGACCGCTGTTCTTCCGATGGACGAGAAGCCCGTGTCAGCTGTCACACTACTCCGCTGATGTGACAGCCCGCTACTGCCAACTGCACTTTCCCATCTCCATTCGTGGGGCGGCGCCTATGACGCGAATAAACCGCGTCAAGCGCTACCGTCGACCGTATCCGTCGTCGTCGCCGGTCCATTAGTGCGGGTCGACAAGCGGTCTGCGGCTGCGACACGTGAGCGCCATGTGTGGCCATCTCACTCACGTGCGTGATGCGCTGATCTCCGCGGGATAGTGCGAAAATTGTGGCCGATTCGGTCAAGACTTTTGTTTCTTAGGGATGAAAGATAAAGCATGGCGCTGATCAATCCCTGTCTGGCACGCGCCATGCATTCTACTTTTATGGAGTATCGTGGAGACACATTGTATGCGTATTTGGTCTGTACAAGGCTTCGCTGGGCGGAATTCGAACCAAGGACCTCGGTAAGCAATGCGCGCGACAGCAGGCGCCTTTTTCGACTGCTCTGCCATGCGTCCTTATGCCTATCACCTGAGTGACCTGGCGCTTATTTTTGAGAAACCGCTAATCAGTCTTCGTCCAGCGGACAACCCGTTGTGGCCTCATTAATAAGTAAAGCAAGAGGTTGATTACACAGCGGTGCCCAGACTACGTCCGATTACTCTGACACTACCGCATGGTCAAAGCAGACCCGATGCGTTCGGCAAATATTGGAGCGGAGAGCGGCGATCGACTCACAAATAGGAAGCCAACAGTGATATCGTGCACCTCGACCTCGTCCTCTTCGTCGATCGAATAGCGGGCGGTGAACGGCGACACGCGGCCTCTGCAACAGACACCTTTAGAAGGACTTCGAGATAAACTCCTATCGTTGTAAACACATGGCACCAGTACATTTCCGTTCTTAAATTTGCTGTATTTTCATCTTCCTGCACACAAGAAAGACACTGAGGTTGTAGGTTTTCCCAGCAATACGATTGCGATTTAAAAAAAAAACCGTGGTGCATGCATCCCGGTTGAATGCAGATACGCCACGAAGACAAGGCATTAGTTCGTTACTAAAGTAGCGTCGTTTTTTCACCGCCGCGATTTTAAATGCTGTGATATAGAATACGTTTTGAAAATATGTTGCACCGTCATAACGATGCTTTGTTGCGATCAAAACTTCTAGCGCCAGGCGGAACTCGAACCCGCACCTCCCTCTAACCGGGCGGGAATGCTCTACGCCATTACACCACCGGCGCCGTTTGATCGAACGTATGTTGCACCGTTACATATTTTTTGAACGTGCATTTTCTTCTCTTTTCAACAGCACTTTTGGTTTGGCTCTGTATTTGTTACGTTTTTTCAGAACTTGGAAAAAGACTGGAAGAGGCAAATCCGTGCCATTTTCCGTTCCAGTTCAAACTGGGGCGTAAAGCAGCGGAAACGGCTCGAGACATCAACGCTGCAGTAGGCAGAAGATAGAAGAGCTAGAGGATGGAAGATAGAAGCTGTTAGTTGGAGGTCTAGTTACGATCAAAACTCTTGCGCAGGGCGGGACTCAAGCGCGCACCTTTTGCTTTCCGGGCAGTGATGTTACGCATTGGTAGTAAAACAAGGATATCGTGAATCTACACGGACCACCAAACAGCTCCGTTGGTGTATTGGCGGAGAATCCTGTGCGAACAACAAGAGGAGCGGGTTCGAGTCTCACATAACTCTAGAGTTCTGACCACAGCCAAATCCCGCGACAGCTTATAACAGGGAGTGACAGTCAGATATTAAATTTATACTTCACCATGTATTTCTCATAAAGATGTCTCGTCCTTCTTGTGGACATAGCCGATGATCCAGTGAGTGTTTCTTGGAGATTAACTTTCAGGACAACAAGATAAATAGTATCAAACAGTCAATCTTTTTCTGACGCGCTAAGCAGACTTATCACGTTTATTGCGGGGCCAATTTGAATGTACGGTGGCTAATATTGAATTCTTATCATTTTACGTAGACACGTCAGTACTGCTGTTTCCAAGACCAGCTTTCAAGCAATTCCCCCAGCAAGGACAAATGGAAGGTTCGAATGGAATCCACAATCGATTCGTGGAACTCGAGGGACCTCGCGGCTCTTCTCAACTACGTTATATGCCCGCGTGTTCTCCTGGATCTGCTCGTATCATAGAGGCTATCGTGGCCTTCCACAGCGGATCGGCAACAAATGCCAGATTTCCCAGTCTCAGAATAATCCTTCGGAGGTGCTCAATAGAATGTTGCCCGCTTCACAAAACTCGTTACAAGGAATCGAGAACGATCCAGAAAACGAGAAATGAAACGGACGTCCAACCAGCATGTAGGAAATTCCAGAAGCGTGGAACCCGAAGCATCATCCTACCCCGCCACCTCAGCCAACGTTCTTCTACTGCGGTGAACTTGACAATACAGTCAGTCTGTAGTCATGGTATCCAAAAATCGTATTCTTATTCCTTGTCTTCCCGCAGACACAACCCAGAGTTCATTAACTCTTTGCACGTCTCCACCAAAATTTATATAATTAGCTGCACTGCCAATTCTGGTTATAAGCGTTCCAAACTATCCTCACTGGGCCTCCCGTTTCCTTTTCACACTCTAAAACGACACGTAGAATACGGCATCCAAGGGTTATTACTACGAATGAGGTTTTCGACGTTCCTTAAATGTTTTCAGGAAATCATCGTTAGCAAGCAGGATGGTCCCGCCGCCTTGAGCATGAAGAAATGGCGTGTCTTCGCTTATTCGTACAGAGATGCTAGCGGAACATGCCCGTCATTTCGAAGCAAAGCTTCCGGCAAATGCCGCTGCCTCGTACACGACGTCTTTCCTGGCGACATTTCAATGGCTGGTGAGACAGACACTTTAGCCAATTCATCGTTGTTCTGTACGAGCGTTTAGTCCTAGCAAACGCCAGACTCAACAAAATGTTCCAGAACAGATGAAGTTCTTCATGCACTCCCTAGACATTTGCCGAAAAGACAATAGAACTACATAGAAGCGCTTTCAAGCTATTTTTAACATTTCCTTTTAAAAGGGTTATCTGCTAACCTCGAAATTCCCCAAGTGAGGAAGCCTGTCTTCAACTCGTTCCCCACCATACCTCGCCTTGGCTACGGAAATGTTGAGCCGTGCATTTGGATCAGTGGGCGACTGCCTGCTCTCTACGTATCTAGGGGCAATCAATGGCACAAATTTTTCGTACGAGGTGTGAATTATGAATTTCCAAGTGGTAAAGCATCCGTAGTGGGCTATCCGTTTAACCATTCTTTTCGTTCACCTTGTTGGAACAAAGCTTCTTCTCGGAAGGCATTGCAAAGCCGGCGTACTGCTGTGACCACAACAAATTTCTTACGAAGCGATAAGGTGATAAGGGTCAGCTTCTCGCTCACGTGCTTCTCAGCTGCATATCTTTGCAAGACCAAATTTATTAAGAGAAGAAGCGACGTATCTTCGGCGTTCTAACAGCGTTTCGTCAGAAGTACGAGGCGCACTACCCATAGGAAGATATTTCTCACAAATTCACAAATCCCTCGGACACGACTCCGACATCAGTACCTGATTTTCTTCATCATCCACTCAGCAGCTTCCGTCAAGCCGTCGCTCTCCATCGCTTCGAAATCGTCAACAATGAGGCGCATAAACTCAGTGATCCGGTAGTGAAAGCTGAACTCGATACTACCACCGGAGCTCATGTTTCTGGAATTACTCAGCGTCTTTCTGCATTGTCATTTATGAAGACCAGAATCGCAGCTGTTCAACGTTGGCAAAACACTCTGACGAACTTTGAGATCCGAGCTGACGCAAGCACACGCAAAAACATCCTTCTGTGCTTTGAGCCCACAGCAGAATTTGAGAATATAAATTCTAGAGACCAGCGTGTCGTGAAAAGACTGTTTACCGAACGCAACAGAGGCGAGGAATACGAAGTCTATGCAGAACCTGCTCAGTCCAGCGACTAGCAGAAAACGATTCATAAACCCGGGTGATAGCTCGCCATACGTAATGCTATTACTCGGGGTTCGCAGTAAAGCAGAAGTTCAGCTCAACAGTGAGGAGCAACACACCGGAGGCCCTCCGAGATGCTCCTAATAATCGAACTGATTGAACAAAGTTTTTTGCTTAGTGAGTGGCTTTCTATCATCGTCGACAGCTTATCTACTAGGTACGTCGTGTAAAGTTGACGGTTCTCCCGCTATCCAATCATGAAGGTTCCGAGGAAGCCACATAAGTCAAACCGAACAAATCAAGAAAGGCTTGTAGCAATCTCAGCCGGGCCGCAGAGAACTGGCGCCACAATACTCCTTGCTGCTAATGATTTCGGTACCGACTGAGGTTAAGATCTCGACTGTCCCTCTCTGACACTTCAAGGTAGGCTCCAAATATCGCTCAGCCCATTCCCTCAAGGCCAGAAAAGCGCTTGAGTTCGAAAGCTACGCCGTTTATTACGGCATTGCCCGCTTTCCACACTCACGAACCGCACCGCGATTTTCTTGCCAGGGCCATCGAAGCGTGTCGATTCGACGGGGACTGCAATTGCCACACTGAACCGGTGTGACCCAAGAACGTGTTCCGCAAGTGCGCCTGCACGCCGTCCTTTCTAGTGGGCTTGCTTCTGCCTGCTCGATTAAATGAGGACGGCCTCCCTCCAGAACTTCCACAAGAGAGGAGGCACTTCGTGCACGGGAACAAACATGACCTGCCGCCGGGGCAGTCGACCGACAACGACCGGTGAGCGTAGCGACCTTCGCCGGCAAATTGCAAGGTCAATTATTAATGCCCGTCTATTCGCCGAGACGCATTTGGAAGTCACACTCGATGTTCAGAAACAGAACAGAAGGCAGAATACATCGCTCGCCTCAGACCAGAGGACCTTTAGCGAGGCGATTTCCAGCCTCTACGGTATTCCCTGCCATGTGCGTGCTTATCCATTGCGACGGGATTATCCGACTGGCGCGTAACGACGTCGAAGTGGCTAAGCTCGAAACGAGCACATTATGCCGCGTTTTCAATTCTGCTCGCGATCGCTGCCTGTACCCTTCATCGGCCTTCTTGACCAGTAGGAGCAAAGATTTAGGGTACTTCGACAAGTTGGAAGAATACCTCGATTTTCAGCGATCAGAGCTGATATGGACTCCCGGCCTTGAAAATACTCTGGCCCAGACTTCACTGACATTTAAGCACTTCCCCGAACAGTCACAGACTATCTTTTCCAGCTGAATATAACAAAACCTGTTGGCAGATTAGCCACAAGGAAAGCGACGGAGGCGCCTAAGACTAGCCGACTGCTCATGGCTGTTATGGCAACCAGTTCTACTGGTGAAACATCAAGGGACCTACATAGCTAGTGTGCACGTACACAATTGAAAATCGCTTGAAATCAAAGCATGCCTCCTATTCCCAGAAAAGAATTCTAGCTGGAAGACTCACCAACTTCTCAAGGCTCTTTCTGTGGTCCTGTCGGCTGGTTCGGACAAGCCAGTGTCGAAGGTTTTGCTCACATTTCAGCATCCACTGTTCGTTGCTATCTTACCCATCAAAATGTGCAATTAAAATAGGAATAAGAGCATGGATAAAGGACGGGTTAATCAATCCTGATGAGATGCGCCACGCATTCCACTTCCAAGAGAGATCGTGGAGAAAATTTAGACGTACATTTCGTCTATAAAATTAAACGCGAATGGTCAAGTCTGAGCTTAACCTTTCCTTCTCATTCACGTTTGGCGCCAATTCACCGACCAGCAAGGACAAAAGGCTTTACTGATCCAGGATGTATCCGAACCAGGAGGTAACAAGAGAGGCAGCGCCTCTTTCGACTGCGCTGTTACGCATCCTATCAAAACAAGATGTAGGTACAGCACCTTACTGGTTTCAACCCTCCTGAACCAACTGTACTACTGGCAAACGCGCGCATACTCATTGCTTATTGACAGAGACTAAGCACACACCTCCTGCGTGGGTGTCCGGATCATATCAGCCACTGCGAGTTGCTTGATCTTGTTCGGAAATGACCACTAAACTTGGCCGCAGGCGTCGACGTCGGCAGCTCGTGGTGCTGATTAACGAGCAGCACTATGAGATCGAACGGCTAGCGGACATCGATGTTTCGGACACAACGCTGATTCGTTCATCGGCTCCTCGCCGTAATTCATCACAGACCCACACGTCTGAATACAGAACCCATTCAGGGCGTCATTGTGGCGAGCCTTCGAAGAGTTGACTGCCGCGAACCTCACTACCACAGTAATTTAACCCACTTGCACCTAGTGTTTCCGTGCTAACACACCACTAGACAGCAGGGACCACTCCTCGTCACCAAATGAACGGTCGATCTAACATTCAGCTTCAGACCTTGCAAACGGAAAGCTGAATCTACGCTTTTTGCTTAACTCTGACAATCCAGATCACTGTGGTGCTATCTCTATAAACACGAGGGGCCTAAACCGTCCAAGCCTGTCTCATCTACTTGTCTCACAGCTAATTCTTTTACGTACTGTATTTTAGCCAACAGCCTCATAGCTACTCTCATCTAGGCCTGCAAACGTCGTGGTCTCCACCTAGAGCCATAACGTGTTGCTACCGTAGCGCTGGAGAGAAGAACGAGTGACTAACTGGAAAGAAATGACCTTCCCCTCTCCCTCAATTCGCACCCATTTTCTCATTGGAGGACGCTGTCGCATTTTTCCTCTCTTCCAACATCACAAGAGAACCAGGTTCGATTTATTTCTGCGTTTTTTATAATTTTCCTCGTAACGTTTCCTTCCCCGCAAGAATCATAGCATAAGCTCATCACCAAAGCAACCCTAATGACGCTGTAGGGAAGAAGGCATGGGATATTATCCAATGAGAACAGCGCGTCCAAAGAGGACGTCGAGTGACCTGGCCAGACCGCAATTGAGATGAGCGTGCCGTACTCCCCAGTCCACCTTGTTCCAGTCCATCCGACCTTATCCTTACTTCCTCGAATTTACATCCTCCGAGGTACTACTCGTTTCCCCTCGTAGTACCCAACCATTGGTTCGATTCCTTTCTTCATACACTTGTAATCTCCTTGTGATGTGTAGCTCGCTATGTCACATTTTTATCGAAAGTCTGACCTCGAAATAGGACAACAATAGCAACAGTTCCGAATAAATATGAGCAATAACCCGCATGGAAGAAGGTGAGAGATGGTCTACACTGCAAAACAACGACAAATCGAGCCACTGTGTGTGTGCGCCGTCTCTTCCTGACGGTTCCGGGTCAACATTACAACAGGAGAGCAGGACCGCACAGCGATACATAGTAAGCTCCACGGGCTCAGACCTGACTTAATACTGCAGGATAGCCGGTGAATGGCCAGGAGGACAACAATGCAGAGCGGCTACACGGGGAACTGTGCAAAGCAGGCGGAGGAGGGCACGGGTTCCGCTGGAACCGGCACGAGGCCTGCAGCTGACTGGGCGGCGAGCAGCCCCCCAGTCAGCTGATGACACGCGCGGCGCAGTGGCGTGCGCTGCGGTCGCGACCACACATTGATTCGTCCGGGGCTCGCTCGACGAGGGCCACCCGGCTGAAGCGGGCCGCGTCGGTCGATATGGGACCATCGACGGGGGCTGCGGTCCGGGCCGCTCACTCGAGGGTGAAGATGCGGCTGGCCACGTCGTCGCACATCCAGCCCACCGCCTCGAGGAGGTTCTCGCCCGTCATCGCGCTGCAGCTGTAGATGCGCCAGTGGTGCGACTTGATCGCCTCCAGCTCGAGCAGCTGAAAGAATCGGAATGAGCTCCATCAGTCGCACGGACACAAGACAATGGCATTGGGGTGCCGTTAGGCAACCCTTTTCACCACTTTTACGCCAAATTGGACACACCTATCACGGCTGACGCAGCTGAAATCAAACTGAATGCACTCCAAGTCAAAACGAGCCTTGCCCGCACTAAAACAGAGACTCTCCGAGACGGTTAGAACTATTTCTCGTTCAAGGAAAATTTATGACTTCTGTCGAAATTCTTTAAATTCGCCTACACGATAAGCGAACACAGTGGTTGAAATTTTACGAAATATTGACTTTATAAAGAAAATAGTGAATTAATTTTTGCTTTAAAGCGCAGAAAGGGGCAGCAACTTACTGTATTAAAAGAGATCGCGGCGTACACTGGACTAGACCGTCGCAATTTTTATGCTCCGTCACGCCTATCGGCGTGCCTTGCGCTTGCGCGCTTCGCGCGATGTTGCTGTATCACTAAGCTGAGGAAAATTACATCAAGCTGGTTGCTCTACGTATGCAGCTCTCTTTCCCCCTTGCAGTGCAAAAGACAATATCTAAAAGCTTTACCACGTTCCAACCTCTCTACTTTGCTTAATATCAGGTGAGTAGTTTTGCGGTATGAAGCCATCCAGACCCCTCCCCACTACTACACCTAACATCGGCATCAGACGGTTCAGTGATGTCGATGCTAGTACTAGTGCCTTTTCCCCCTAGGTCCTTCGACACCCCTCCTGATGCCCCTTAGCACGATCCCCCAGTTCACTTAAGCGCCAAGTTGACTGCAGGCACCTCCACTCCTCGTCCTCAGACGATCAACCGAAAAAATCGACAATTTCGGGTCTGATCACCTTCGATCACACAACGAAAAGCCTTTTGGTCAGAACGGAGGATTCTCACCGCCTCTAACACTATGTTGAACAAAAATTTTTCCGCGCGAGACCGCTACGGCTGCGACAAATTGCCTAACCGTCATCGACGGTCAAACAAAGGAACGTCACTTTCAGGCTACAATCAACAACACCGATCGATATTGGCCTCCCGATCGAAAATTTCACCTGCTGCAATGTACTTCTGACCGCCATAATACCAACGTCTCACCGAAACCGAAATCACTGGTCAGGAAATCAATAAGGCCTCCCGATCGAAACATCCCACCTGCTATGAAGGCTTTCCGTCGACGATCATAATCAATTAAGTCCCACCCTGATCGGTTAAATTTGAGAGAAAATTGATAATACCGATCGATATTGATTGCCTTCACCTTGCTGTGAAAGCCTACTATCGACGACACAATCGACGTGTTCGCCATGTTTTGTGAACCCCCACGCACATTGGACGACGTCTTCAGCATGTCTTCTGAATCCCTAGAGAACTTCGAATATGTGTTCGGCACGTCTTCTGAGTCTCCGGTCACGTTGGAAGACGTCTTCGGCACGTCTTCTGAATCTCCAGGCACGTTGAAGACGTCTGGTCATCTCTAGTTTAATACGGAAGATGTACGTTTTGGCTTGGCAGATGTTCAGTTTGATTTCAAAAGCGTCAAGCTTGCTTACAAGACCATCCAATTTCATTTGAAACTTGTCCAGTTTCATTTGAAGGGTGTTCAATCTAATGAGAAAAAGGTATAATACAGAAGGTATGATGCAAAGGAATTTATGGCTTCCCGATAGCAGACGCTGTGCAGTATCCATCAAAAACAATCCAAACAACATCAAATAGTACAGCTATAATACGCTTCACTATTCACGCTCGTTGGTTCAACGGAGTTCTCTGACCTTCGAATCTCACTGGCAACAAATCCTATGACACGGACATTTTGCACGGGATTCATACGCAAAATCTCTGGTTTCCTTACTATAAGTCCCGTATAATGACAATTTTGAAAACGCCGATAGATGGGCGATTCGTACGGCGAGAAGCGGATGAACCTCTTTCGAAAACGACTCACTGATCTCAGTTAAACAGTAGATCCTACCAGAAGCGCGGTTAGCCATGGCTGTACAACATTCTTCCCGGGCTGCCCACTCTGTCGCTATTAAAGAGGGAGCGCGTAACGCAGTAGGACCCGCTCTCAGGCTCACTTCGAACCAAGGAAGGCTCGGGTTCCGCTCAGAACAAACAAGTCTTCTATCCTTTTGCAGTTGGTAAATCGTCCATGTGGTATGAGGCGGTTGTCTTTTAATCTACATTATCCTAGGATACATCATCGGAGATATCCTGCCTTGCATAACGTCATCTTCAATCGTGGCGCAAGATAGCTCCAACAACTACCTTTTCACCTCATGGCCGACGACTCGAGTACTACTTTTAACAGGAAGCTGAATAATGTAAAATGTAATAAATAATGTGGATCTTTTCCAATTACTTGGAGTTGATGATGTTGCGTTGCATCAGCACTTCTAGATCACTTTAAATCAGACCATCTCTTACCGACATAGCTGAAAATTCCTTCGAATATGTTGACGAGATCGCTTTCCTTAGCTAACACCTTCTATTGCCTCATTCTCCTGTTCCACCACTACAGCCCCTGCTACCTTTGTGTTCTTATTTCCATTTTTCCTATCCAGCCAGGTTACAACTTCTACGTATTGTAGTGTCTGGCTAAGCCGTTATCTCGGGCCCGTAGAATGACACACGAGGTTAGTGTTCAAAGGTCCTCTGGCACAGCAGTGCTTTGTGAAGTGAAGTATTCTTTCTCACTCCCTTTATCCAATGCAGCAGCTTCCCCAGGCCCAGTGCCCAACGTGCGTATTTAGCTTATGGAGGTGCTACCATACACCCGCGCTGGAATGACATTGTCAGTTGCGCTGGAGCACCCTGGCGTGGAAGTCTGTATTTGACCCTTCCAATGCTCAATTTCTATATTCACTCTTTCACTGCTGGCTGTAATTCAATCGACTAGATTGACTAAAATACAGGATTAGTGGGCTTATTTGAGCTGGTCTGGCCAATAGCTGAATGGATAGAAGAAAATGGATGATGAAGTTATCAATTTTTGCCTCATACTGCAGTGGCTGCTCATTTCCTATCGCTCGTCTTACGCTAGCTTCTCTGTTTTGTGTTTTTACTTTTAGATGTTATCATGCTTAACTTTGTGTTTTCCATCATCCATGTTTGGGCGCACGTGTAGTGCATGAAATAAATTGGCACCAGATATCAAAGTCAGTACAGGTGCTGCCAGTAACTCGGTCAGAGCAAAGTTTTTCAGCTTTAGAACACGGACTAGTTTAATAGAGTTCTCAGGTCTTCCAGTTGGTCACTGAGTTATGCTTCTTTTAAAAAGCGTGTTGCCAAGTTCGTTGATTGGTTTGTACCCTTGCATAATTATGTGGTTTTTACTGTTTCGGTTCAAATTACCGCTTCTCATTTTGTAGTATTGAATTCACTTAATTCCTAGCATTGTGTTTTAGTTCTTGTTCTTGTTGTCTTGTTTGGTTCTCCTTGAGTTCGTTTTCTCGTGCCGATTTCAGCACCCACAATAAATAAATAAATAAATAGATTTACTGCGGAAGATAGAACATTGGATTACCCAAGGGCTGTCCACCGCAAGCCATGAATAGCACAGGCATTGAAACTGCCTCCACGAGATCCCGTGGAAGTAAAGTGGGTGGCGCACTCCACTGACCAACGCCGAGCCTCATCAACTACTGTTAATTACCCCCCCCCCCCCGCCTCCCTCCTTCCCATACTACATAGCTAGCGCACCTCGTATCCCTTTTTAAATGGAATATGCAAAGGTAGTAGTAGCACGCAGCACAAACGACAGGAGGGTGCGCGCACTACTGGATGAGGAGCCACAACTCGTCCCAAAGCGAGGTGGCCACGCTAGGAAAGAGTTGATCTCGTTCTGCTTCTTCTGCTCCACCAGCTGCGTTTACTCCAAGATCTCTCCCAAGGCTACTACTGTGAATTCGACGGTTTTCGGTGAACAACTGTGAAAGATGGCGTCTGGAGTACCCGTTTGCTAGTTCCGTGGCAAGTTCCTAATTGATATGGACTATGCCTGACTCCATCTCGTGAAGAGGACGAGGACGTACTGGAGAAGCTCGGCATCATCTGGCTCCCCCACCTTTCATATTCTCTTATCCCCAGGCCTTGTTATTATCACGTATTCAGGAGTCTTGAGGCCTACACGAGGGGTTAAAAATTCAACAACCGCGAGGAGGTGAAGTATGCAGTTGACCAGTGGATTTCATCTCGTACCACTTCTTTTTCGAAGGATGGTGTAGCTGCTCTGCCCAAATGATGCAGAGACGTCATAGCAAAGGAAGGCCATTATCTCGGACAGGACATTCGTTTTGCTTCAACTTATTATGTCGTGAATAAACCGATCCGAAATTCTCAAAAACTTTCCAGACACCCTAATATCTAGTGTAAGCTCGCAAATGCAATTGATCAGACGAGATACCTTAGCTATATCAGACACCTTTGCAGCGCTAGGCAGGTCCTGCTTGTTTGCGAGTACAAGCAAAGAAGCTCCCGCGAGACGTTCTTCGCCCAGAAGAGAACGCAGCTCGTCTCGGCATGCAATAAGTCGCTCTGGAAAAGCAGCTCGTAGTAAACAATGAACGAGTTTCCTCCATCCCAAATTTCTGACTGCCGATTAAGGAAAGCGAGAATGGAGGCTCAAATCAATCAAGAGTAAATAGTTCACGAAGCAAATACCTTGATCTCCAGAATCCACCACCCATATGAGGGCGTCAGTCTGCTCGAAGTAATTGCGCCAGTATGACCTTAAGCTCTTCTGCCCACCAACGTCCCAGAAGTTGATGGTAAATCCTTGAAATTCAACAGTCTTGATGTTGAAGCCTAAACAAAGCACAGAGCAATCAAATATTTATAGGAATGGTAAAAATAAAGGCCCGGGTTAGTCACTCCCGTTGCGCGATGCGACACTCTTTCAACTCCTACGTAACATGTTTGTGGTTAACTCAGTGCTTTATTCTTCCCAGATTTGTTACCAATTTACCGACCCCGGAGGAATGGGAGACTCAGTTGGTCTGCGTGGGGTCCGAGTCAGGAACCTCGATTCGAGGTGCATGCGACAGGAGGCCCCTCTTTCCATTCCTGCAAACCGACAAACTGTTACGGGATGCACCTGTACCAGACACGAAGCACTACATCCTACTTTACGCGATTATTTCTCCTTCACGATACCATCTTAACAAGCCACCTCTATGAAACCTCGACATTTCCAGGATCAAACCCACCATATCCCACCATCCCATCATTATATAACCAGCGTCCGTCGCCGGCTCCGCCGGCGACTGACGCTGGATGTGCGGGCCACGCCAGGCTTGCCGGCTTCGGGTATGGTGGGCCACGCTGAGAACGGAGCCCAAACCTAGATGGGATTCCTTACTCACCCAGCGTCCGTCGCCGGCTCCGCCGGCGACTGACGCTGGATGTGCGGGCCACGCCAGGCTTGCCGGCTTCGGGTATGGTGGGCCACGCTGAGAACGGAGCCCAAACCTAGATGGGATTCCTTACTCACCCAGCGTCCGTCGCCGGCTCCGCCGGCGACTGACGCTGGATGTGCGGGCCACGCCAGGCTTGCCGGCTTCGGGTATGGTGGGCCACGCTGAGAACGGAGCCCAAACCTAGATGGGATTCCTTACTCACCCAGCGTCCGTCGCCGGCTCCGCCGGCGACTGACGCTGGATGTGCGGGCCACGCCAGGCTTGCCGGCTTCGCCGGCTTCATGTATGGTGGGCCACGCTGAGAACGGAGCCCAAACCTAGATGGGATTCCTTACTCACCCAGCGTCCGTCGCCGGCTCCGCCGGCGACTGACGCTGGATGTGCGGGCCACGCCAGGCTTGCCGGCTTCGCCGGCTTCGGGTATGGTGGGCCACGCTGAGAACGGAGCCCAAACCAAGATGGGATTCCTTACTCACCCAGCGTCCGTCGCCGGCTCCGCCGGCGACTGACGCTGGATGTGCGGGCCACGCCAGGCTTCATGTATGGTGGGCCACGCTGAGAACGGAGCCCAAACCTAGATGGGATTCCTTACTCACCCAGCGTCCGTCGCCGGCTCCGCCGGCGACTGACGCTGGATGTGCGGGCCACGCCAGGCTTGCCGGCTTCGGGTATGGTGGGCCACGCTGAGAACGGAGCCCAAACCTAGATGGGATTCCTTACTCACCCAGCGTCCGTCGCCGGCTCCGCCGGCGACTGACGCTGGATGTGCGGGCCACGCCAGGCTTGCCGGCTTCGGGTATGGTGGGCCACGCTGAGAACGGAGCCCAAACCTAGATGGGATTCCTTACTCACCCAGCGTCCGTCGCCGGCTCCGCCGGCGACTGACGCTGGATGTGCGGGCCACGCCAGGCTTGCCGGCTTCGCCGGCTTCATGTATGGTGGGCCACGCTGAGAACGGAGCCCAAACCTAGATGGGATTCCTTACTCACCCAGCGTCCGTCGCCGGCTCCGCCGGCGACTGACGCTGGATGTGCGGGCCACGCCAGGCTTGCCGGCTTCGCCGGCTTCGGGTATGGTGGGCCACGCTGAGAACGGAGCCCAAACCTAGATGGGATTCCTTACTCACCCAGCGTCCGTCGCCGGCTCCGCCGGCGACTGACGCTGGATGTGCGGGCCACGCCAGGCTTCATGTATGGTGGGCCACGCTGAGAACGGAGCCCAAACCTAGATGGGATTCCTTACTCACCCAGCGTCCGTCGCCGGCTCCGCCGGCGACTGACGCTGGATGTGCGGGCCACGCCAGGCTTGCCGGCTTCGCCGGCTTCGGGTATGGTGGGCCACGCTGAGAACGGAGCCCAAACCTAGATGGGATTCCTTACTCACCCAGCGTCCGTCGCCGGCTCCGCCGGCGACTGACGCTGGGTAAGAAATCATCCCTAGCGTCGAAGTCGAACACGTAGAAACGCACGCCTGCTACAGATTGATGCCTTGCTGCGCATCACTCACATCCCTGTGTATCATTCAAGAAAACGCCCACAGCACTCTTGCTTCATCTGGAGTCGTGTTCACAACCTATTGCAGGTCGTCAGGCCTAATCGAACGCCTGACCGTTTCCGTCCAGCCGCCGTGCCTTATGCGACGACGTGTGACGATCTTCGGAACGGGTGACTTCGGACAAAAACCTGTCCTCCTCTGCATACAGTGCTAATGGAAATTGGTCAATGCACTGCAGAAAATTGGGACCTAGCGGCAAGACTTGATTGAAAGCCTAGACGAACCATGCATAGGTCCGACGAACTTCCTTCGCTGAGCTATCCTGGTCCACCGCATAAAATTCGAGGACCTGGGCAGGTATAAATAGCTTAGTAACCCATCCCGCGAAGTTAGTATGCATCAAAGTGAACAATTTCCAAATCAAAAAGAGCGCCTTCCAGATTAGGATATTGATTGCCAGATCGAAGTGTGAGATAAGGACTCAACAGCCGCCCCGATAAATTTTAGCAATAACGCCCAAGTGCAACAGTAACGATCTTGGAGGGAAGCAAAAGCGAAAGGTGGGCACATCGACGTGTTCCATCAGAGATCATGGGATCATGGGGTCTGAGTAGCGCTGCGTCGCAGACCTTTTCCGCAACGCTGCACGTGTTGTCTGAACCCGGCAGCGGCGGCTCGTCATAGCCGCGATGACGCCTTGCGAAACCTCATCAAGTGGATGTTCTTTGGTGAACACCCGGCAGTAGCAGCGTCGTGATAGTCAACAGCGGCGGTCATGGCTGCCTGGGTAGTAAACAACGGCGGTCATGGCTGCCTGCCATGCTGCCATGTTGTGGTGTTTACTGTTGGCGGCGGCGATACGACGAACGGCTGGGTCTAGCGACGGCTGTCGGCAGAAATGTCGACGGAATGTCGGCAGAAAGCGACAGAATGTCGGCAGAAAGCGACAGACTGTCGGCAGAAAGCGACAGACGTCTCCCGTCAGTGATTCATGCCTCTCTGCTTTATATAATAGGATAGAGGAGGGTTTTTTTGTCTCTACGTGACCGTGGGAAAATTCGTAAACTCCGCGGGCTCGATGGTTTAATCACCCAAGTTTGAGGCAGGTTGTCGACTTCTCTCTCCGAAGGGAAGCGCAGGGAGGTGAGCAATCGCCGCTGCCGAGGAGGACACGTGAGGCGTTGCGAAACAGGCCGGCGCCGCGGCTCTGCCCGCGCACGTGTTGGGTGGCTACTGCTTCGAACTCACCCTCTTGAAGGCTCCTGTCCTTGCTACCGGTCAATTAGTGCTTGCAATTAGGTGCTGCTACAGTTGTGTTACCGCAGGGTACAACTCTGCCGCCTGTGTGCATGGCCGAGGTCACTGCTCATTCCTGTTCTTGCTACTTTCTCTGTGTTCGGGCATAACCTTCTGATGTGTGCGAGCTTCCACCTTCCCTTTTTTGAGAACAGCTCTTGCTGTGTTAATCCATAGTGCCGCTCTTCGTTACTGCCTTTGCCACCGTTTCACTTTGTTTCTCTTCGAGAGTCTTAAGTTGATGTCAGTGTTGTGGTGAGAATCTGCTGTCACGGTATAGTGGCGACCGCCTTTGTAAGCCACGCCCCTACGTGGGTTGGAAGGTTGGCAGTCTCCCTAACTGCATTGTTGCTACATGGTTGTTGTATATAATATAGACTAATAATAAAGGTTTGTAAACCCTCACTCCCAGGCAGGAGCATGACATGGAGGTCGCGGGGAGATCCTTTTAGACTTTTACTCAAAATTTCTAAAAGAAGTTAGCAGTAGGGGAGACTCCGTTTTGACGGCCATCAAAACGTATTTATATCTCGAGATATACACACCACACCGCATGCACATCGCACATTTCTCACGAAGCATGCTGGCATGATTTTTTTTTGTACTGAGCACGATTTTTATCATTTCCACTTTTTCGTTTGTCTTCATCGTGGCGCATGAATGAGGCAGGGCATGTAACTAAACAGCTATTTTCAGAGGCTATTATTACTATTTTGAAATAATTTGAGCTCGTTTAGTTTTTGCTGTTTTTAACTCTAAATATCGATTGCGAAAAGTACGATTTTCGCTATTCGCGACAGCGATTTAAAGCGAATATCGTATTTTCCGACCTGGCGTCCTCAAAAACACTAAGTCTGCGGAAAGTACGTTCTTCACATGAGTCACTACCGAGTGCAAACTACCTCCCTTGTGAACCTCGTACTTTTCCGATTTTCCCTTTTGCGCACGTCCTAGATGATTTCTTTGCATTCATGCTTTCGTTTTCACGTTAATAGCTTAATCAAATCTTTCACTATTAGCTTATTAAAACGTCTAATTTATAGCTCGTTTCTAACCTTCAATTCTTAATTTATCGTCAATTCACTTGCTACATTTTACTCTGCCATTCATGCCACCGCTAGCTTGTATATAACCTGTACATAGGACGTCCAAAAAAAATCCGAAAGAGAACAAAAAAATTATTTTTTTAGATTTATTTTTATTCGATGTTAATAGAACTTCACCCATTGGCCACACTACCGTATACTAGGTAATGTCGGCATTAGAAAGGAGCCGAAATGTGGCTTCGAGTATACAATCGAGGGCGTCGACCAGAGCTCAGCAAGTACCCACTTGAAAATAGCGGCGTCGACAAAGCTATGATAATCCCGCTCGAAGGGAAAAGAGGGCGGTAACTCATACTGAGGTCATCCAGGAAGCATTACGTCTTCGTGACTGCGGTTGAACGGTTGGTTTCAACGGCGTTCTTTGCTTACTGCTTCCTTAGTTCTCTGCCTGTCTCCTATTTCTTCATCTTACTCATCAACATAACGGATAATTACTTAGTGCCGAACAGCTCACCAGCTGAGAAACGATTTGCTCGCACCGAGCAAAGAAATCAAGCGAAACTAGCGAGTCGACTTATTGACGAATCACGGGAATTAATAGAACGGTTGCTCATTACGAACATGGCGAGAAATAATAACGGACCAATCGGGGGGCCTATTCAGATTTCAGAAAGGCCTCTTGATATTCGGGTCAATATAGCGGATTTGTTCCTTCCCGCATTGCAGTGCTGGCCGAATTATAACGGAACTAACATGTCAGTGGTGAAGTTTGTTAGAGAGATGAACGAAAAAGCCAATGCAGCGGGATATGACGAGCAGAAACTGGCAAGGCTCCTTCCTCTGCAATTAAGCGGAGCAGCCAAAATAAAATACGAGAACTATGATAACGATGTTAAGCTGGATTACCGAAAGGTTGTGGACCAGTTGAAAAAAGACTTTCGCAGCCCTAACTATGTCGAAATAGCGAAAGCAAAAATTTATCACGTGAAGCAGGAACCCGATGAAAATGTGGTCATTTATGGGCAACGGGTGAGAGATTTAGCTGCCGACGCTTTTGCCGAAAGTAATCCCATCGCCGTCGAAGAAATAATGTGCGAAACATTTGTGCGCGGCCTTACTACGAATCTTCGAATTGCGGTAATGAAAAAAAAGGCAGTCATCACAGACTTTCAAAGATCTGCAACAAGTTGCAGAAAACGAAGTCATCTTCTTGAAATTGTGACGCGTGAGAGGGGAATAATTGATAACGCCCTAGTGAATGCAATCATGGAAGCCGTTCAAAATGCACGCATTAGTGAAAGCTGTCCAAATCGAAATTGCCAAAATCAAGGGAACTACCAGCGTCAGCAGTGGAATCAATCACCAAATCCTGCTGTTAGTGCATCGCGAAATTTTTCACAACATTGGAACAATAATAGAGCATATCACGAGCGTAGTCCTCAACCCCATAACGATAACGGTTACTTCAATAACGGAGGAATTCGAAGCCAACGTGGATATCACAGACGCGATTCTCAAATCCCTAGAAATAACGCTTCTCACAATTACGTGAGAAATTATGATGACCAACATGATAACGGTCGATATTCGGATTATTCTAATGAATTTCCGCACAACTGAGAAGTCAATGTGACGGCATAAAAATCTTTTGCATTCAAAATAACGCCCTATATTATAACGAAGGGGAAAATATTCGGTTAGGTAAAGTAGACGAAAGTCACCAAAAAGACATTTTATAGCAGAATCACGAAAACCCCCTGCTGGAGGTTACTTGGGCAGTAAAAATACCTTGCAGTAAGATTCACGTACGATTTGACTGGAAGAAAATGAATAACGAAATAGCAAGTTTTGTTCTAAGCCGCGTCCATTTTACAAAATATAACGATGTCCGTAGATCTGATAAAGACAGGGAAATTCGGACTATGATTACGACAGTGAATACACTACCGCAAAAACTCATTTCGAGGTGACTTTAAACATTTTCACCAGAAGGTCGGAAAAATAACGATTGGTAGAATAACGATTTAACATAAACCAAATTCATAACGATTTCTAATCAATATTTGAAGGAGCTATGCGACGATATCAGTGCTCGAACTGATACCTTGGAAGAAGAGGTACGAGAACTCCGACAAGCACTCTTGACTTGTCAGGAGCAAGTTGATGCGATGGCAAAGATGGCGAACAAGGACTTAAACCTGGTCGCCAATGTGGGTCACGCCGATAAAACGTGCCCCAGAGATGCGATGGTCGACGGCTCTAGAGATGCGGTGGCTCCAAGCAAGGCCGGTGGCAGTATGCGGGCAGCGATTCGAGCAATGCCTCGAAGGCACATGATCCGGAGGCCCTATGACCTGGCCCTAGGCTTATGCACAAATTTCGCCCTGTGCGTACTGGAAGGAATCCTCCCATAATCGTCTCTATGTCCATCGACCTATCATTTTAATTCATCATTGGAGTGAATATTTGTTTTTGCTGTTATTTAAAAATTATTGTGTTGTATATTTTTGTCGAGGCCGACAAATTCGAAAGGAAGGGCATGTCACGGTATAGTGGCGACCGCCTTTGTAAGCCACGCCCCTACGTGGGTTGGAAGGTTGGCAGTCTCCCTAACTGCATTGTTGCTACATGGTTGTTGTATATAATATAGACTAATAATAAAGGTTTGTAAACCCTCACTCCCAGGCAGGAGCATGACACTGCGGCCCTATTCTAGTGCTCCTCGCTCTACACGTGAGAGTATGCCCCTTGGTAGGAAGGCACATATATGCCCGTTCACAGCAGAAGTGAACTAACTTGGTTCACCATAGGGCTAGAACCCACCAGTGCTGCTGATAATTTTGAATTTTCAGACAGCACAAAACAACGGATTGGGCGTTCCTACATCGTGGACCTCTCGCCCCAGCCTATTTGATCCCCACTGCTAGTTGTACCACTTATATCTACTCGTGTGCTTCTTAAAGGGGCTGACAGCCACTTAACACGGCTAGGTTGGGCTACGTCCCTAGCGTGGCCCGCGGATGCGATGCCGGCGAAGCCGGCTAGCCTGGCGTGGCCCGCACACTCCAGCGTCGGCGCCGGCGGAGCCGGCGACCGACGCTGGGTGAGGAAGCATCCGTAGCTAGGTTGGGCTACGTCCCTAGCGTGGCCCGCGGATGCGATGCCGGCGAAGCCGGCTAGCCTGGCGTGGCCCGCACACTCCAGCGTCGGCGCCGGCGGAGCCGGCGACCGACGCTGGTGAGAAATAAAAGCGCACCTAAGGTCGGCTCAACCAGAGTCAGATCCTCGCCCAGGAACTTCTTCGTTATCGTAGTTTTGCCGGCGTTGTCGAGACCCAAGATCAGAACACGAATCTCACGCTCCCTTTCACGTTGCTTCCGTAGTATTGACAGAAGTCCCATCTGAAACGAATAATCAGCTGCAGCTGAGGGCACAATTAAGCGCAAAATGTATCTGACGACTGTTCAATAAACACGATTTAATAGAAATTAGGATTTAATCATTTCCGAAATTTCCGACTACCGGTGCTCTCCCTCTAATCCCACTACAAAACTAAACAAGCTGTTTAGAAAACATGCGTCAGACTGGTAGTCCAGAAAACCCGACTTTAACAACAATTTGGAAGTTCCTAGGGATCTTTTAACTTCTGAAGAAGAAGGTAAGTGGAAATTCCCCTGGAAGTCCAGCCAATTCCTATTTTAGCTCTAATCTCGCTTTGTTGCTTTTTTAAAAATATTCGGTACTATTGTACTTTTGGTACCCCACTTAATCTTGTTGAAAATAGGTCTACTAGGGGTAATCTGCCATGGGAAGAACGAATATCATAGTCGTTTATTGCGGAAATGTCTTATAAGCCCGCTATATTAAGTTGGAATCGCCGAAGGCCTTGCGAAATAGCGCGCGCTGGTAAGAGACGCAGAGACTCCGCCCCCTACCAGCACGCATTCGCGGCCGTCTCGGGTGGGGGGGGGGGTTACCATAGTATGCCGTGGCGCGCAGGCGTAGCGACTAGATACTCGCAGCGAATTAAATGCAGTCTTATCTCCTCGTTTCGATTACAGATTCGGGTCTTATTTTCTTCCGAATCGGGCAAGGGAGGGAACTTTAGGATGAAGGTAATTTTAACGCGGGTGCCCTAGTGGGCCCACACCCCGGAGTCCCATCCCCTGTCTAATTATGTGCTCTCCTCCGCGTGAGCGAAAGAGAGCACACAACAAAGCTTTCAAGCCTTTTCGAGATTTCAAGGCTTATGGCCTGGCTAATTTCTGCTGCAGGCTAGGGGCGGCGAAATAGTGCGAGGGGCGGTCTTTATGTACGAATGGTCACCGCGCCCGCGACGGCGACTGCCGCGTGCGCGATGAGCTCCGCTGCGGTCGTGTGAGTTGTAGCTCATGGCGTGCTGCAGACGCTAGGTTTGAGTTGTTGATATCATCTCCTGCTGTTGCAGGAGCTGCAAGAAAACATGCTCAGGTTCAGAAATTGAGTTCGAGTTGTAAAACTAAACAACGTTCTGATGTTCAATTTTATATGGTGCTTCTTCAGGAAAAGCTGAAAATATGACACACTATCGCAGTGAAACTGACTTTGTATACACTTTCTAACACTTGATGTGCAAGTTTTGATGCAGGTCTAGATACCACTGGCCGCTGATTCACCCAATTGCGACGTCCTCTGCCGCGATCGCCGCGCTATTCGCCGCGTTCGCGGCGACCATTCGTACATAATGTCCCGCAGCCGAAATAGTGCGCACCGATGGCACGTAAAAACACCCCTACGTGCAATCGATTGGGTCAGCCTCTCGCGATGGAGCGCGCTCGCGCACCGTGCAGTGGAGCTGGTCATGCGTCATAGCACTGGTTTAGCAACTTCGAGGGGAACAGGAGTTTACATTATGGAAGACAGTGCTGACTTAACGTGATTCGAAATTACATTCACGACCGCCGTATTTCACAGTAAACGCTAAGGAAAAGCACATTGCCAGAGCTGTTACGAAACTGAGGCACGGTAGATGCTAAACAAATACACTTTGGAACTGCTCTTACGATTCGTGGTTGTAAATGCAGTTGCTTATTGAGTGTATGCGTCACACACTCAGTTTTGCTCATACAGACCTCTTGTCCACGTTTTTTAGAAGAATCGCATCAATTTCGACGTTATTATATGGGTTTGGTCCAAAATGCCTGATTTAAACAGTTACCCCTACTCAGAATTAATCTCAATGAAAGCTGAAAAAATCTACATGCCCTTGGTGATTATGTCAAAGGTTGGAGTTCCACGGTTATCAAATGGAAGGCTTCCAGGGATGAAACATGGTAGTTTGAGTGTGCACTAAACGTTGTTTATCGTCTATTCCGAGACATCTAAAGATAAGGTACGTGAACTGCAACGCTTAACGAGCAGAGCACTCCGACCCTCTCAATCTCATGTGTACATTTTTCTCGGAGGCAAAAGGTAACTTCCAGATTTGACCACTCATAAAACTTTTCCAGTGCACGATGTATTCTCTCCGCATTCAATTTTCCTATAGATCTTGATATCATTTGCAAACTGCTTACAAGAACGCCGCTTTTCTCAAGAATTAACTAAGAATTCGTATATACCGAAGAGTACTGAAGAAAGGACCTTTCCCTGGGGAACTCTGCTCTTCACTAGCTTACAGACTAAAAAGTAGCTCCTATGTTGACTTGAACACTACGTTCTGAAAGTTAATTCTGTATCCATTTACACACTAAGGGGGTGGAACTTCAGATGTTCAGGGTTTTGCATAAGTCTAGAATGGTCGATCCTATCGAATGCTTTGGAAAGATCAAAAAGATCAATTACATCACTTGTATCAATGTACATGGACATGTACATTATCAAAGTAAATTACATCTCATACTACATGATACTACGCGTTATCCGTTGCTCGCACGTTGCGCGGGTTATTCGGTCTTCAGTAGTACTGCCGTGTGCTCATAAATACTGCACCAAGTGTTGTAATTGTTTCCAGTTCATTCGAAGCTGCTAAGCCAGTGCACTATGCCGCGTCGTCGGCTCCACTGCACTGCTCGGTGCGCGCGCTCCATCGCGAAGGCCTGACCCAATCGATTGCACGTGGGGGTGTTTTTACGTGCCATCGTGCGCACCGAGGCGGGGTTTCTGCGTCTCTTATCAGCGCGCGCTATCTCGCAAGGCCTTAGGCTATTAGAGCTTAATATAACGGGCTTATAAGGCATTTCCGCAAAAAACGACTATGATATTCGTTATTCCCATGGCAGACCACCCCTAGTAGACCTATTTTGAACAAGATTAAGTGGGGTACCAAAAGTACAATAGTACCAAATATTCTATGGTATTATGGCATTGTTTCTTCAGGCTGTGTTAGCGATTAAATTGTAATACATCGAAGAGGTTTTGGCTCCTCAACGTCGCTTCGAAAGAAGGTTTTTACATCTCCGTCCACCCTGCTTTGCCGAAGGAATCCCGTGGCTGCTCTATGATGATGAAATCCCATTCGGCGAGTCTAATCGCAATTGGGGCCGATTAGTATGCCTTGTCCCACCTCACCATTGAAAATGTCCATGAGCCCTTACACAATGTTTTAGAAGCTGCTAGCTGACCTTTCGATGAATGCCAAGGAAGCAATCGTGAGACAAAACACCCTATCGTTAGCACCCCAACCCCCACCGCTCTAGCCGCTTGCTGCGCTAGACGCCGCGGTGTGGGGAGATCCCTCCGTGGTGCAGCCATCGGCCGTCCGACGGCCACCTTCGTGGTAGACTGCCCGCTCCACCACGTTTTCGATGATTGGTACGTTGAGGCGAGGCACATCGCGCGCGGCGGAGAAATAGTGGCGACCCTCACATCGGAAGCAAAAGCTTCTAGGGTCCTCACGCAGTGACATCGTCAGAGCGATTTTGGCCGGAAGAGGTTTCCTACGTAAACGATGACCGTGCCTAGACAGCAGAAGCAGCACCAGCTTCGGTCCGATCTGGGCCTGTGTCCTACTAAATCTTTCAGCTCTTCAGGAAACGGAAGGATTTTGCATGCGAAAACGAACCACTGGCCGATTTGATCAAGTAGTGGATTTCTCCATCTTCTGATAGGATTTTTGTGGCATCCTCAACTGATCTGCGTTTGCTGGAGTAGAGCGCACTTTAACTGACTATGAGAGCAATGACTGCTATCAACGAAAAATATGACATAAAACCTCCATTGACATACTGAAAACTGTCGCAAAAAGGACTTAAATGCAGAGATTTTACGAAAACGCTCCAGGATATAATACAATCTACTGAATGGCTATGCTTCCCAAAGCCTCTGCAGGAATTCAGCGAGAGGAAGATATTGGGAAACGGCTCTACCCGATCTTAATACGCCAAGGAAACGGGGATTACCAAGGTGCTACTTAACCTGATCGCTGTACTCTGCTAGAAGAAATGAGACGACATTTTACATAGCAAAGGTACATCCCTTGATAAGACAACTAACACAGCTGCAAGTTGCTACTCTTCGCAAAGCCCTAGATCTACGAATCACTATCCCTTATTGCTTTTAGTCTAAGCCAAAGAAACGATAAAGCCAACCAAAGTTCACCGAATATTCCACGTACGTTCAGCTGTGGAATCCTGGAAGTTGGTACAATAGAACAAGGTGTTGTGCCAGGATTGCTATCGAAACTTTCTCCGAATTAGGTTTGGCGTAACCACACTTCTCGAAGAATGAAAAAGACAAGAAGAGTCCACATGAAGGTGAGGACTATTCGCAGCCACTGATCTGCTTCCATACGGCCAGTTCGGCTGCTAGTCTCCCATTTCGTCGGGTTCCCCATCGGTCTTTCAGAAGGCTTAACTTGAAATGATCTTTGGACGAGTAACACCTCCAACCCTTGTCTTTCCCAGGCTCTGAAGTGTCTGAACATAGTCTCGATAACGACGTGGAACAACCTCAAGGTCTTTCCACTGTTCATCCTAACCACGTGTAACAACAGCCATGTACTTATCCTACGTCGGGGTTAAAAGTAATGCATGTAGACCGACGCTTGTTTTCAACAGACAAGTAGGTCTCTCATAGTGTGAAGCGCATAATCCCTGGACAATTTCTAACAAAAAAAAAAAACATGCGTCCTTGACGTTGACGGAGGCATAAACACTTCAGCGGAACAAGCCGTTTTTGAATAGATAAAGGAAGCGTCTTCATAGAGTTTATAACAAAAACGTGAACGAAACAACGGTATTTCAAAGGAATCATCTCTAGTACGACAACTGAAGGACACCATTGATATAAACGAACCAGTTACCAAGTTTAATTAGCAGCTATCAATCAGCTACAACCCATCGCGAGAAAACATGGTCGCATTGCTTTCTCTTAAAATAGTTCTCTAAATCATCGGTAGTTAATTCGCATACTGCCAGTTGGTCTTCAAAAAACAGTGCAGGAGAAGTGGATCCATTAGTTGCTTGGCCTGAAAGTAGATCTTAGAGGAAAAAGTCGAACAACATGAGCTCACAGGAATATAACAGCAAGAAGCGAAAGTAAAACTTCCGAAAAAAAATTATAGTATAGTTTACAGACAAATAAACTGAGTACCCTAAATACCACATTGGTGGTACGCTCAAAATCCTGCTGTGAACTCCTTACCTGAGCTTCTTCAAAAAACTAAGGCACTCCAATATTTGAACTAATGGCTACGCAAATCAATAAAAAGCACTTCGTAAGTAGTACTGCTTTGAGTATACTGCTTTGAGTTCGAACATTACCGAATAGGTGCATGATGAAGAGCAACACCCGCTCTCTTTTCCCATTTTTAAAAGTTTAGTTAGAAGCAACAACTTACAATACAATCTGAATGAGCCTGCCTCTAAAAATTAGCTAAATCCGATCATATGACGTTCTGACTTCAGAAGCTCATTCGTTGCACATAAGAGGACATCGAAAAAGGTGGTTTTACAAGGTAAGGGTCTGAAGCGTATGTCTGAACGGGGGCCGGGGGGGGGGGGGGGGAGGAGCGAGTCATATAGGGAGAACCCTCACCCCTCAATTGCTTTGAAAATGTTTTATTTTTTGCCAAGTCGCTAAACCCAAGGAGTAGGGGTCACAATGCGATACGGCGCAGCACGCGTTTGGGGGTCTTGTGCGCCCGCGATGCTTCTGCAGCCAGTGGCTTGGAGAGCAGGTGGGTGGAGGGTTGACTCATGCGAGAGGGGTCAGGGGTTTGGCTCTTCTGCGTTGCTGCACTTTTGCATTTCAACTGATTGGTAGAGATTTGGGGATTCTAACGTCTACCATTTTCAGACGTTTCGAATGAGAAACGAGGTGTGCGGATCCCGCAAATTAAGCTAAACGGCATCGGTACTCTTTCCCTCTTGTCTGCCTGTCACCTGGAAATCACAGGTCTGCTGAAGGTTTTCTAGAACCTAACACCAACAATGTCCGCCGACGGTCGAGTGGTTCCACCTGCTCACGCTGAAGTGTTGCCCATTTTTAGACAAGGAATCTTCGAGGGAAGAAATTAAGCTGGCCGAACGAATGGCCAGCATACTCAAGGACTTCGAAGCTTGTCAACTTGAAGTTGACGAAGACGAACAGCTGGAAGTGGTGGAAGAAGAAGAGGAAGAGTGGGATCCGCAAGATGAACGGATGGACGTGGAAAGGCAAGCAAGCCGTGGGCATATGATAACGTTTTCGGGTAGAACTCTTGTTTCGGAGAAAAGGGTAAGTCTTCAATTGGATTTCGGTTACGTGCTCATAACCATGGAGGAACACACCGCGATTCACTACACCGGCAGTTTGTACCTGTGTATCACTGGTGCTGAACATTTATCACCATGTTGAATACCACAGCGTACAGCTGGAAAAATGCGCAGAAAACGTCTGAAAATGGTATAGACGTCAAAATCCCTCAAATCTCAACCAATCAGGTGAAATGCAAAAACGCATCAGCGCACCCCTGACCTCCCGACCCTCTACCCCCTGCGCTCCGAGGCAGTGGCTGGATACGCATCGCGGACGTACAAGACAACCAAACGCGTGCTGCGTCGTATCCCATTGTGACCCAGGGTTTACTCCTTGGGTTTAGCGACTTGACAAAAAATAAACACGTTTTCAAACCAATTGAGGGGTGAGGATTCTCCCTATATGACTCACTCCCCCCGTTCAGACATCCGCTTCAGACCCTTCCCTTGTTAGGAGGACGCCAGGGAAGTGCATACGCAAGGAGAGGCACCATGGTGTGTACCAGGGGTGTGCGTAAGTGAAATCCGAAATTTCGTAAACCGTAAATCGTAATTACGAAAAAACCGTCGTAAACCGTAAATCGTAAACCGTAAATCGTAAGGGTGTCCTGACGTGTAAAGCAGTACAACTAGTTTTACTTGCTGTTATTCAAAAGTGTTCCAATATTTATATATGTATTGTGTTATTTTCAGCTCAAGCCGGACAGTTTTCTTCCCAAACTTTTGCTTTTTTAACTTTTCTTTTTCATTTTAGTCGGACACTTTCTACATCAATCACTACACCTTCAAAGAAAGTCGATAAATTCTCGATTCAAATATCCTATTTTTCCCAATACATGGCCATCCAAGGCGCTATGAAGACAGAAATTTTTCTAGAAATTCACCGCTGACTCTCGACGAAAGCAGCAGTGTATGACGCCCAGAAGTTCCTCCGCTTTTTACATTTCGAAATTCATTCAGAAATATTGCCAGTAGGATATGAAACTTGCGACCACCGAAACAACGAGCATATTTCTTGTCACCCTCGGCACCCTGTAGTAGCTTTTGAATTGAAAGCGTAATGTGTACCCTTTTTAAGGCGTCTCCAGTTTGATTCCATAGACATCCAATTTGATTTGGAAGATGTCTTGTTTGATTTTTGAAAATCCAAGTTGGGTTGGGAAGAGTGCAGATTAAAGTGGAAAATGGTTGTTTTGATTTCTAAAAGACCGTTTTGAAAATGACAAAGGAAAACTGTATATATATAATAAAAGATCACATGAAGGTAGTTAAACATAGAATGTATAATGAGATGGTAGTTAGCAACCTCTTCCAGCGCGCAATACCCGATTTCATGACTCTGTGAACTGTAGGGCGATTTAGAAACTTTAAAAGAAGGAAGTTCAAAACTTCCTAACACAAGTACTCAACATTTCCGAAACATCGACCGACAATATCAGGCTTCGGCGCTATGATGCTTGAAGGAGGTCACTCTCCAAAAAGCTTGAGTAACACGGACAAAGAAAAACGAGCTGACGCGGAGGAGAGCACAGATTTTGGCAGACGAAGAGACTTCGGAGTGTGGCCCGACTAGCGCACCCGTTTTAAAATTGCCTACATCCTGGAACTACTTCCCTTGCCAGAACGCGGAGGTAAAGAAAGATGAATGTGTGATTGTAAAGAAGAAATAACAGTGCTCTCGAAGTCTAAACTTTTGCCGCCAGTTCTGTAACGAACACGTGCTCTCGGAGAGTACGCAGCATTCTTAGCCGGGTTAGGCAAGGTGAGCGGGACAGCCTCAACTATACCGCTTGAAGGGGAGACCAAAACTGCCAAAAGCACTTCGACTATTTCTTTGAATAAGCTCCAAGTTTTCGTTTACAGCACTTTGAATACCCATTTGCTCCGCAATATATAGAGCGTACAGTGCTGATCCATAGACCCATCAGTGATTTCCATATGATCTTTCCATATTGATTCTAGTAATCGTCTACACCCCGCCTCTAATCACGAATGATATTCCATCATATCTTGCATCAGCCCTCTTCGGAGCGAGTAGCTTGAATAGTCTATGAACAGAATGACCAAGTGGTAGTTACCTTTTAGGATGTGAATCGGCAAATACTCATTTCTTTTCCCTACAAAATAGCGTCGAATATCTTTCTGTGAGCTGGTGGAATGAAGCTTTCTTCGACAGTAGAATGCATGCTTTGCTAGAAAAGGAGGAGTGCAATCGTCCAGTGAACTTATTTTTCACAAGTGCTCCGCCACGCCTATCGGAGTGCCTCGCACTTGCGCGCTTCGCGCGATGTTACAGTACCACTAAGCTAAGGACAATCACATCAAGCTAGCTGCTCTACTTGTACAGAGCTTTTTTCCCTACCTAGCAGTACAAAAGGCTAGCAGTACGTACAGTATATAGCATGACGATTATGATATATATTGGTTCCTCACTACTGGTCCTCCCTTAGTGAAATGGTCCCCCATTACTGGTACTTGCCTCCCTGAATGATCCACCCTTAGCGAACGACGTCTTCGGCACGCCTTCTGAATCCCCAGGCACATTGGACGATTTCGGCACGTCTAACTGAATCTCCAAACGCGTTGACACGTCTTCTGAGTCCCAGGCACGTCATGTGACGTATTCCGAACGTCTTCTGAATCCCCTGGCATGTAGAAGACGTCTGGATATTTTCCGCTAGTTTCCTGCCGAATTTCCCTCATTTTCCCCTATTTCATGACTAATTTCTGCGGCAGCGCCGACCGATAGTGTGACTCAGCGCTTAGCGCGTAATTATATCGTATGATTATGTAGCGTTGTTGCTTCTATGCTTCTACTTTACAACAGGTCTGGTAGCAAATCGCAGCCCTTACAGTGTTAGAGAAATTCAAAAGTCAGTTAAGCAAAGAACTCTGTCGAGACGCGCGACACCTGTGCACAGTACTTTGTCCTCTGTCATGGTTCGACATCAAAACATAGACACTAAAACGAACAGAGGGAATGAGCGATACTTTCCACAAGGGCACATCTTTATATCACGGGCTGCATCGCCCCATTTGGGGTTAGATCAAAGATCATATTTACGAAAATTTACGATTTACGACCCAAAATGTCGTAAATCGTAAATCGTAAAAAATTTGCCAAAAATCGCCGTAAATCGTAAATCGTAAATCGTAATTACGCACACCCCTGGTGTGTACCAGCTCCAGTGTATCACGACTAATGCTAGCAGAGGTGACTGGAGTCACACAAAAGGTAACCTTCAGTTAGGTTAGCCAGGCAACTCTCTAAAGCGAGACAGACAGAAAACGGCCAATCTGCTTGATGACAATGTTCTACTCGTCTCTAACAACCAAACTGCCTCTTCTGCCCTGGTGGAAAAGGTGTCAAGCGCGAACACTAGGCTATGGCATCATTAGCCGAGACGCATCGAGACGTTTGAGAGGGAGAGGCGGGCATGGCAGAGACAGGACCCACTTTGCGTGTGTAGGAGTCCGGATTCCTCCCAAAGTAATCCAAAAGCTTCCGACTCTCCAGTCCACGACTATCCAGAGGGTCTCAAGTCTGCTGGCTGTTATCTACACAAACTGAAGCCTCCAACTGACAAGCAGACTTAGATGCAGTTTTCTCACCCGTTGTAAAATTGATGCTGTTGCTGGCCTGTGATCTACTGCTGTCCTCAGCTGAGTTCGTAGATGATACAGAAGAGAGGGCGGTATTCATTTTCATAAGGAAAATTACAATCACAAGAAGGAAGTCTTATATGTGGTGCACTATGAACTCCTACAACTATTCCAATACCAACTTTTCTGTTTCCGTGGGTCAAAATGTACTGATGGGTCAACTACTCTCCAGCAGTGCTATAGAAAAGGGTGGCAAACTTAGTGGAGGTATTTTCTATTAATGCAACATTGACTGCATACACAGACACTGTGACACTTGCCATATAATTAGCATCAGAATTGCAGCGGAATCTTACCGTGTCCATTCAACCTTAAGAACCATGTGGTGTTTTCGAATTCCGTTCAACTTTGCTATCGCACGCTCAGCATCCTGAATGCAGTGTTATTAGTCGAAAAAGGAAGCCCACTGACGTTGATAAGGTACCCGTACCTCACGCATCTCATAGGTGACGAAGGCGAATCCTTTCGGTTGATTTGTCATCTTATCTCTTGCGATGAAGACACGCTGAACACGATTCAGCGTTGGAGAAATGGAGTACGAAGCCCTTTCGGGGAACCTCAATCGAGCTACCCTTCCAGGAATTCACAGGAACTCTTACCGAAACTCTTCCAATATCCGCAAACAACTCTCGGAGTTCTGCCTCCTCCATTTCTTGCGGGAGATTTGTAACTCTGCACGTATTCTCATCGGACCTGAAGAGAGACAATCGATGGATATACACAAATGATGAGCATGTGAAAGGTGTGAAAGAATCGAAGAGCTTGGATATTCAGATCTGGCGGCGCTCTGAATGCTTGTAATTTTGATTACGCGGGGCAGACCATCAAATTTGCTTTAACTAAATTGTGTGACCAAACCACAAGAATAAATCACACCTAACATGACACGCTAGAGAATTTCTATTCTCCCCCCTAGATTACCCCTCTGCCTCAAAAATTAACACATTGCTTGAGAGATCTTTTACCCAAAAAAGCTGCTAAACACTAATGTATTTGTTTGGTTAATGGTGTAATTGCCATTCACATGGAGCTATGTTCATTTCACATATACACTGATCAACTTTCCGATCTTTCAACGAGAACTGCGGTGGAATCGATACATTAGGACCGATTAATTAGCAAGTCAGCGTCTTATCATTCGCAAACGAGTTTGGTGCCAATTCACTATCCCGGAGGGATGGAAGGCTTGGGTGGCTTCGGCGGGAAATTCGAATCAATCCGGGGTGAACGCGACAGCCAGCGCCTCTGACTGCGCTATAGACGATCGCCCTTAGACATACTTTGAAGCAATTCGTTTAAGTTCAGGTTTTCCCGGTTTTGCTAACAAAACGAGCTTTAACCTTTCTCTGCAGCTAAATGCGTGACAATTCTATGATAACAAGTGTATAGTAAAGCGACGTATACATTCTAAGGCTCCTCGAAGGATCTACGTACATGCGTCACTACCTCTACTCTCTCATGCCACATGTGAAGTCGTGCGCCATCGTGAGAGGTCATTCACATCTAATAGAAAGCAGAACAACCCCACCCAATTGTTCAAAGCACGAAACACCCATGTGTGTATTGACCGATGAGTCCAAGATGTTGCAAGAACGTTAGGCTGTGATCGACCTTAATGCGCTTGGCCGGACTGACATTCATCCTTATCCCTCCGCTAAGCTCTTTGTTCTCTCACTATCTATAACCGAGCTCAGGTGAACGCCACTTACCGGCGGTCGACAATTCGGGCATCTCCTCGCATTCCAGGAGCAATGTAACGGCCAACGCCACCCACTGCTAACCGTTCTTTCTCTGCAGCCTCTGCTGGATCCACTTCTTCCTCCAACTGATACATTTCCTGAAAAATAGCTTAAGCAATAGGCAAGCGGCCCGCGAGTATAAAAACCCTTCAGTTTCAAGAAGCGAACCTTGTAAGGACAGTTCGTGCTCCAATGATCATTTCCTTTGCAGTGACGACAATGCTCTCTACTTGTCACCTTAGCCTGCAACAAAAGCAATAAATACTAAGCGGCACATAACTCTGATGTCTTTCACCAGCGATGGTTGCCGATAATGACGAAAACTAAGGGTCTGAGAGAAGCTACCGCTTGCTTGTCCTCTTGCACATCGAGGATCTGCTCTCCAGCACGATTTCTTGTGAATTGCATTTCCACCTCCTCTGCCACGTACGTGGTAGAGATCTAGAAGGTTAATTAAAATAACGAGAAAGACAACCGAATCGGAAGCACCAGCTTACCTGTGGACCGGCGGGTTCGTCGCGACATAATCCAAACTTGGCCATCTTCTTCCTCTCAGCCACAACTCTTGGGACATTCTTAGTGATGATTTTGAATTGAGTGACCACCTAAACACCAATATATTGGTGTGCGCAGCAGAAGGGAAAGACGTGAAACGCACCTTGTACCGCGATCCGTCTTCTTCGACGAAAGCGACGACAGTCTTCACTCCATCTTCGTTTACGTCATTGCTTGGAAGATCTGGATGCATCTTGTATGGAGTTTTTAGCAAAAAACAGAGATGGGGTTGAAATACTTCAAAAACATGGGTGGGTTTCCGTACAAAAATTAGACCAGACACAGTAGAATCTTAAGGAGAATTCACGCCTTAAATTCATTCACTCATTCTAGAAAAGAGGACGCTTTTCAACAACAGTTTCCCATTTCTAATACCCCATGAAAGAGCGAAAAATAATGGATACCTGAAAAAGAGATGAAATGCCTTCTAATGCACATTTCTTAGTTCCAATACATCCCCTTTTACACCTACAATATCCAAGAGGGCACTCAATTGGGAAATATTTTGAAACGGTAATGTTATACCAGATAGAAACTTACTGTCTTGCTCAACAGCTTCTGCCCAACTGCCGACTTCAGGTGCGGAACTCAGACTGCAAATATGTTCAAAGTAGAGGAAAACGCACGGCCCCGGTTTTCGGGTGCTTCTTAGTCCATCTTTTTCACCACAAAGACCACGACACCTATCGACACCTATACCGAGCTCGGGCGCAAAGCGGCTCGGGAGGAGTCACCTGTACTGAGTGGTTATCGGCCCTGGTAGCAACTCACATTAATGCCACATTACATCAGAAATAACCTAGCTCACTTCATCACAGGTGTAGAACACAGACAATTATAAACGGCGGATATCAGGACCGGCTCACCGTAACCGCAATGCGGGTCGCGCCGAGACTTTGCTGTCTGCGCCCTCCTAGCTCAGAGATCGCGCGTCGGCGTCCACGCTGCGACGTCCGATCGATGCCTTGTGCGCCCGCGATGGCACCGTGTCCAAGTGGGTCGTGATGCAGTAGGTAGAGGGTTTAAGTCATGCGAGGAATGTCGGGGGTTCGGTTCCCGGGGGCCGCGACGTTTTTGCACTTCAGCTGAGTATCTGAGATCTGGGAGGTTTCGACGTCTACACAACGTTGCGCGTTTTTTGCGCATTGTTTCAGCCGTATGCGCTTCGCCGCTCGAAGAACGTAGAACCCAGCCGCGAACTCCCCCTGAGCGAAGAAAGCAGTCTCCATACGAGCAGTATTTTGGCACACACCCTGGAGCCTGGCTCTGCAGAACCCATCCGCGAACTCCCCCCGAGCGAAGAAAGCAGTCTCCATACGAGCAGCTTGTATGGCACACCATGGAGTCCCTTCCGTAGCCTTGTTCTGCGATTGCAGAATGGACGTCTCACCCGACGCCTAAGGTTACGGTGAGCCAGTCCTGATATCCGCCGTTTATAATCCTGTGTAGAACACGCCAGTGTTGCATAAAATTCTTAGTTCTGTACAACACAAAACGTTATGTAGGGCTGTCCTATATGGTGAGCCCCTCCCCCCCCCCTCGAGCCGCTTAGCGCCCAAGGGCGTCCCTGTCGCGTCAGTCTAAGGCTCCGTTTATACTTCGTCGCGGGGCGACGCGACGCCACGTATAGTGGCCATATTGATTGTGCGAGGCGATCGATCAATTTGGCCTCATTGCGTGGCCATCGCGTCGCGCCGCGATGAAGTATAAACGGGGCCTAACACGAAAAACTCGACCCTATTTTTAATTGCACTTTTGACGGCAACGGCCCACACCTGGACTGGATTGCGGGCGCACCACAATGCGGCCAGATCAGCTGCAGCCCAGATTTCTTTCCTTTGTCCAGTTCTGTGCTACAGAAGCCGTCTCCTGTGACTGGGACAGAAGGGTGTGCATCTCGATATGCCAGTTCAGAAAACGGCGCTAACCTCCTCAGGGGGGGGGGGGGGGGGAGATTATACATTTTATGCAACACTGGTGTCTTTTCCCCCACTGGTGATTTAGGAGCCATTTCTGATGTAATTTGGCATTCATGTGCATTCCTTTCAAGGCAGATAACCATTCAGCACAAGGTGACCGCCCCGCCACCCGAGCCGCATGGCGCCCAGAAAACTGATTTTCGTCGATAAGCGGTTGGGGAGGAGGCAGACGGGGGTCACTCCCTTGTACTCACAATCAGTGGTTATCCGCACTGGTAAGAAAGCACATTTATGTCTAATTAATTCAGAAATGGCCTAGCTCCGTTCACCACAGGGGTAGAACACCAGGGGCCGTATGCTCGTGTTCCCCCGTTGGGGGAGAATCAATCAATACCAACATATCATATCACGCCCCAATCCCCCATTGGGGGAGACTCGGGGTAGACGAGCATACGGCCCCAGGAGCCGGATTCACCAACGACTTACGGCAATTTAACGGAGAAAACGCTGCCGAAATCCCTGATAGCGCGGCTTATCAACCGATATGTTGAAGCAGTTAACCATATCGTTTGTTGATGAGCTGCGCTATTAGGAATTTCGGCTGTGTTTTCTCCGTTAAATTGCTGTAAGTCGCTGATGAATCCGGTCCCAGTGCTGGACTAAATCTTTAGTTTCGTGTAAAACAAAACGTTGTATAGGACTACCCTACATGGCGATCCTCTGAATCACTTAGCGCCTGATTCTCTTCAAACCTACACCATGACGCCCTGACATGGGGCAATGACCTTAGCTGTTATATTGCGCAAGCCTTCAAAAATAGGACTAAAACACCCAAATAATATTCAGGAAAATTCCACTTCACTTTTTCACAGTTTTCAGCAACAGCATTAAAAATTTATGCTTGCACTGAACCAGGTAAGGGAAGGAACTCCGGACTCTGGCTGATCCAACCACAGTATTATAAAAATCCGACTCCTGAATTTGACACCGTAACCCGGCGTTCGATTGGGGCGCGGTCGGTCCTTTAAACTCGTGACGTAATCGCACAGTATGTAGCGGGTGTCGACAGGCGCTTCGAACATTCTACTATCACGATGTTTTGAAGGATCCGCGCAGTGGTGGAGGGTAATGTTAGGACTAATCGAGTGGATCAACTGTGACGTAACACTGGTCCTTAACTTAGCATGCTTGCAAGGAAGGATGTTTTGTAGATGTTCAAATAGACCTCGTTCACGGAGTTTATAGCGTCTGGAGCCCCTCCACAAAATGAGCCTATTGGACGGTAGGACTGGTAAGTATCTGATGAAGACTACCTCACAATGGAAACATCTGGAGGCCAAAATTCTAAGAGATCTCGGGAAAGCAATTGTTTCATAGCCTCGACAGCATCCTGTATCAGTATACGGAGTGCTTCGAGCATCTTAACCAGGGATTGGGACAGGTCTATCATATTTACCTTCAAATGGGAAGACCTGTGCGTAATGGTACTTTTGCATCAGACACCAAGCCCTTATCTTCTGTGCTTAACGTCAGAAATTGAGTCCTGGACGTTTCCAGGTAGTCAGCGAGGTTCTTTCGAGGCGTTTTTGGACCTGCCAGGATCATAGGTAACATATGGCACATGGCTGTAAGCGCAAATTGGCTTGTGGGGTGGGGGGGGGGGGGGGGGGAGTCAACATGTACAGTGGCTATCCGCCTTGATAAGAAGACGTATGTATGTCGAATAGCATTAGAAATAGCCTAGCTCAGTAGTATAACACAAGACACTGCATAGTGCTGTCCTATAGGGTGAGCCTCACCCTCTTCATTATACGGAAGATCTTACTGTTGAGAGTGAGAAAGTGTTCATGAGCTCAAGGAGAGCAAATTGAGACACATATGACCAACATTCTTCCTCTCAGTTAAGTTCTCCAGCTTTTCGAGCTGTCCTAGAATATGTACACAGAATGGGAATGTGTCGATTCATGCCACTCCACTGTCGCAAAGACGGTAGGAATGGTCTTAGGAGCGTTGGTAGGCCTCTATTATGAATATTATGAGGACATTCAAGTGTCTAGTTAGATCTCGAAAGTCTCAAAGAAGGGAGAGAGCTTTCGTTCAACCTTAGATAGCTCTGGATTGTCGTTAAAGAAGTTATCTGCTTGCAGCGTATAAGTTGTGATTAGCTCCTTCACTCCTTAGAAAATACTATCGCGACCGTGAGCTCATGACTCACACGTGAACCAAGTATGGAAACATTCGTGCCGTTTTGAATCTGCCCTGCCGCGCTCGCAACCGCGCCCTAATCGAACGCCGGGTTACGGTGTCAAATTCAGGAGTCGGATTTTTATAATACTGTGATCCAACCTCCCCGTTTTGAGATATACATTTATACATTGAGATACATTGCCGCTATGCATCGGGTACCAGCCTGCTTAGTACCGAATTTCGTTAAACACTCAAGGAGGAGAAATAATAGTGCTGAAATACTCACATATTCGTACTGCTCACAGCCATAACCGTCATGCGAGCAATTACCTAAAACATGAGCGCCTTGAACACCGACATTTCTGGAGACAATCTGAATCCAATGAGTGCGATCCAGGACCAGACAGGAAGCCTTTCAAGACAGATGCCCCACGATATCAACACAGAGCAACGCGAGGAGAAGGATCGAGCATCTCTAAAAGAAGACGTCACGACGCACAACTGCCACCCGACGCAATCGTGGCGATGCCGCGCCAGCAATTGAAGCGGCGGGACGACGTCGCGCGCGACCAGATAATGTCGCTGATGGTGAATCGGAGTTTCGGGACCGCGACGAGGAAGAGTGGAGGAATCCTTTAAACGAACCTAATCTTACACCCAGGCGCGATAAATCAAGAAGTTGGACTCGTCCTTCATATCGGGACAAAGATATGGCTGCTTCGAGCCCAAGCTGTTTGGCTGCTGACAAGGCATACCTCGTCAGGCTAACACCTCCGCCCTCTGTTTCCTTGGTAGTTCTGGAATGCAACACCCAGAGGAGGTCTTCTGCCCTTCTTGTAGCATGGACTTAGCGTAATTTAAACCACTGAGTGCCACCTTCAGTAGAAGGCCCACCCTCATCCTGTACTTTCTATACTTTGCTTCGCTTTCCATCTTCAGGATCTATTCAATTCCTCATTCATATTCCAAACCTGTACATCCACTATCCCACACTTCTTCTTCATTGCATTACTACAACTTTCGTCATGATATCACCCTAAAGCTCGTTTTTCAACAGTCAACAACCCTTTCTTGGCTGCTCAACAGAGAGAACTCATGTATTCCACATGCTTGCAGTCTATTGGCAGCAGTGGTAATAATCAAGGAACATTAAAAAGAACGACAGCAACAATACTCAGGATCAAGACCCGATATAATAAGGATTGGCGGCAACCGTGTCCTGCTTGCACTAGCCGTCGAATGAATTGTGGTGTGGCAGCACTGCGTACCACACATTCCCTTCGACGGCCGAGTTGGTCGCTGTTTCTAGAAGCTCGTTGACATTGTCTGAAGATATCGAGTTTAAAGATGTCAAGGATTGGCTGGAACATCAGGATTACAGTTTAAGGCGCTTACTATCCGAGACAAGTAATACCGCCAAATTACACTCAGTGGTTAGAGCACTTTGGTGACACGTCGTATTCCGCTGACTGAGCTCGGAGCCTTGTATTCTGGTATCCTACGGAGTCCGTAGTGCCAGATGGGGCAGATCATTCCGTTTGTAGTTCAGCATTGACTCTGCACCAATATGTTGCGTAAGGACAGAAGAAGGTAGCAAGTCTTCCGTTCAGAACCCTAACGAGGTCCTTCCGCTCCTTAGTTAAGGTCTTGAACGGAGTCCTACACGAAGTCTTGTTAGCCCAGACAAACTCAGTCGCGAATTCTGCGGTGCAGGATCAAGCTGGGCGCAAATAGGGTCGGGGGGGGGGGTCACCTCCTAAAAAGTGTCACCAACACAAAAACAAAGCGACAAAACGTACTGATAGTAAAGAATAGGTAGAAACAATGCTAAAGCTCTGTTCTGTGCTCTTCTCCGCTGACGCGGAGGAGAGCACAGATTTGGGCAGGGGAAGGCTCGAGTGACGCACCCGTGTTAAAATTGCCTACATCCTGGAGTTTCCTCCCTTGCCCATCAGTGCCGGATCGCAAAAGGGAATGAGTGACGCCGTCCTTTATTCCTTTGTCCCTGATAATAATCCTGATCTCCTTTTGCGTGCCTGCAAGGCATATATGCGGCACATGGCTGAATCTGGAACAACTGCGTTCAACCCTCTAAAGAAGAAAACACCAACATGCTGGATGTGTTCTGAAAGATTTTATGCGCAAAGCGGTTATGAGATGTTTTGGCATAGGCTACTCGCATACCATAATGGCCAAGAAGGAATGACGGAATAAAGTCCCTTACACATGCGTAGAAGGAAATAGCTGATCCTAAGATGGCTTTGGAGATGCCCACAAAGTGCACTTAGACCCGTGCATATTTCTACGGAGCTGTTTGTCCAGATCAAGGAGCGGTAAGCTTGGGCTAAATCTACCGGTTGTGCGGACCACAGTCAGATCAACATTCCGACCTATACGAGCTCAACTTCTAGAACAAAACGAGGACCTCTTAGGGTTGTGCGAGCGTTCATTCACTGAATTATTATCTGCTGTTGAGCTGTTGGGACTGTTTCTTTACTCAGTTACTGTTTCCTACCGGGTTCGCCAACTTTGCATTATCGGTTGTTGCTATTCTAACCGGGTGGGCTAATCTTGGAGGGAGAAAATCGCTGGTTTTTTAAACCTTTCAGAATTGTCTCCAAAACTTTGGGAGTAGCTGCTTGGCTGTAAATGAACTTCTAGTGGAAACAGGTGCTATTCATTCTCAGCTAAGTTTAGGATATTGGAATTCGTTTGTCTGAGGTTGACTTTTTAATTACGAATGGGCAAACACAGCTGCTGAAGTGATTTTAAACGGAACGAAGCTAACAGTTGTTGACCGTGCATTCACTTCACATGCTCTTAACCGACCTTGCTCCGCCCACCCGCCTATGCAGCAGTATAAGTAAATTTTATTTTAAATCTCTAAGCCAAAGTTAGTGCCTTAAGTTAGATCTCAAATTTGAATAGATGCGATATCTGCCTACTAACAAAATATGTAGTTTACTGGTTGAGATGCCATCAAATTTCTTCCCTTTAAAGTGTAATAGAACCTGCTTTTTGTGCAATAGAATGCCCTCAATTCCGATGCGAATTCCGTGATTTATCACATTCTTATGAGAATAGGAACAAAAAGAATCCAGGAATGTTTTGTTTTTGTCTTTATTTCGCTCGCATTTTAATTTGCCTAGTGTTTCCAATATTGTACTTTTGACCAAGCTTTAATATTGAGGGCAAAAGTGGAAAGGAGATTGTTGGTAAGTCGTTCGTTGATCCTCGACTCCGCACCTTTCTGGAATCGTCACATCGTGACAGCCAAGAAGCTTGCTTCTTTGTAGACGTTCACAATTAAACTCCTAGGTGTCCCTTGAAGCACTAGCACGCTTCAGAGTTTCATAGGTAATTTTGTGTAGATAGCGGTACTGTTTCTCACCCGTCGCAAAAACCGTTTTTAAGTGGAGGTCAAGCGAGCATCGCTACGCGCTGAATGAGTTCACGGAGCGACTTCTTTTAAAGCTCGCCTACATGCACTTCAAAATGAGCCCAACGTGTCGCTTGTATCTAATAGCGAATGCATTTTTTATTCCACCCGGTATCCATTGTATGGGACGCCGTGTACGCATTCGGCTAGCGAGTTATCCTTTTCGGAATTTCGGATTTTTCTAGTGCGCATGGGGGATCTGTTTCGAAGGGAACAAGAATTCAGTGTGGCTGCCAACTTTGTTTCTACTTCTAAGGGCAGCGAGATACTGCGCCTGCGAAGCCGGCTGCACTAAAAGCGTTCATTGCCCTCTTCAACCTTCTTCTTTGATGAACTAGAAGATGTGCATAATCTACAATAAAAAATCAGTGTTGGTTTTTGAGTCGTTGATCTTTTCTCATTTTTGTCTAGTGGTTCAGAAGGCGAAACACGACAGACGGAAGACCAGGGCTCAAAATCCCCGAAGCCGTAGTGCGAAGCGCGCAAGCGGAAGCCCTGCACATCCTTTCATGGGTTCAGCACACAAAAATGCCGAGGCAAATTCGACCAGTACAGCGCTTCACGAGCACTTCTCCGTAGGTTAGATGACTGCCTGTCCTGCCTTCGGACCAACGTTGCCTTATCCATCGGAAGGCCGTAGAATAAGCGCTCAAAGTGCAATCGCAAAAGTACAAGCGAACGCGTGGCACGTCTCACGGGAGTTCACTGGTTTTGTCTTTATGCTTGCCACAGATCTAAGCATTCAACTCGCTTCTGTATTCCCAAGTGACTCTACCTGCTCTTGCTCATGCTCCCACTTAGTGTTCAGGACGTGTTTTTGCTGTGTAGCAGGAGATGTCGCGAGGGAGTCGTCAAAGACTGTGAAAAACGCGCGAGGTGATCAATGATCTGTTTACGATGAACCGAAGGGTAAGCATTTCGGCGTCATCCAACCTCGGCCTTCGCTGAGAATTGAACACTGGAGCCTACACCGACCATTGTGGGCGAGCTGACGACCACTTCTTGTTCCAACAGCTGAGAAGGAAGGGCCCATTCACTGGAGTGCAGTGGGGATCTCTGCCTGCCTGCCACGTTTCGCATCGATTTCTGATCCTTCGGGAACTTCTCAACGAGTTCGTGTCGGTTGCCTAGTGGCACCCCTTTTGGCTCCATCGAGCTACAAGTTTTTACTGTTTATTCATTTTGAATAGGGTGGTATATAACGAAACTCGTGGTCATGATTTCCTGATGAGTCAATAGACAGGCTTGGGTTGATAGGGGGATTCTGGTAAGCTTTAATCTTGGGGGAGGGGGAGGGGGGAGAGGGGATAGGGTACGTATTCTGTTATATCACTTTCATGTACCGCATATGGTGGTCGAGAACAGGGGTGTGTGAAAGTCTGCTCGTTAAATTTTTAAGCGATTTTTTGACGAAAATTTTTCTTATTCGTTAAATTTTCGTTAATTTCGTTGCAGTGACCTGTGTTTTACTGTCTTAAAATTCGTAACATTCCGTCAAACATCCAATTAGCTGTGTATTATTGTTCTAAGTAATGAAAAATCATCAAAATCTTACACCTACCAATTTCATGTCTAATTGAATGGCTTTCTTAAACCGAACTGGACACTTTTGATATTAAACTGAGCATCCTCTAAATCAAAGCGGACATGCTCTGAATGAAACTACTACTAGTAAACTAAAATTTACAGTTTTCCCACCCTAAGCACTGAATTAAGCGTTTGAATTCTCATAAAACTTTATATTCCTTTACATGCTTTAATTTGATACTTTGATGGTCCCTCTGCCGGAGGAGGTCTTCTCAGCGGGGACCTCAGATCTTTCAGACCGCTCGATCTCTGGCAGCTTGCATCCAGTGAGGCAGACTCCGCTCTCTGAAAGATCTTGAGAATGAGTCTGCCCATCGCGTTGGCGGTCGTCCCAGTGGTCTCTTATGGTCTCTCGGGAGCCATTCTGTGACACGGAGATTCCATCTATCGTCCTTTCGTCGAAGCAGGTGTCCGGCCCAGCGATATTTGGACATCTTCATGTACTGCAGCGGGTCTGCTAATTGCGACTTCTCCCGTAGCTCCGAGCTTCGTAGGCCTTCTTGCCATTGCTGACGAAGGCTTGTCCTTAGAAGACATCTCTCCAGTGCACGATGCGTAGTTTGCGTCGCTCTGGCGATTGTCTTGTTGTCGGGCCAGGTTTCCGTCGCGTAACACATCGCAGGCAGTACAGAGGGGTTGAATGTTCCTACCTACCTTCGTCCTTTCTTTAGCCATTATTTCTTTGATGAAATGCTTCAGAAATGATTGTGAGCTCATTTCCAGTTGCAATGTGCGTGGTCTTTCAGATAGGTGAAACTGCGACGTGTGTTTGTCTAATAAGCCGCGATTTTCATTTGATTGCTATCAAAAACTCCCTTTTTATTTATTTATTTTTGCACGTGGAGAGCCACGTAGGTAACAAATCAAATACGGTTAGTAAACAGCAAAGCAACAATGAACGAAACAATTTGAAGTCATCAAACGAGTAAACTAAGAAGCGTCCTGGAGATACCTGTCAACGAGTTTTTTGTACTGCCTCAAGGAGTTAGGTAGAACGTTTCTCTTTAAGAGCTTCAAAAACT